>VDFB02260421.1:85587-217000 GCA_007258455.2 Sequoia sempervirens
ATTTCTCCAGCCCATAAAGAAATTCTTGAAAAAGCACTTGTTGAAACTAATGTATCCACTGACCTGGATGTGAATTAATTTCAAGCAATGGTAGGGCATTTGTCCTCACCCACTTTCCTTTCATTCTCTGACAAAGATGATGTTTCCATAACTCACCCCCATAATTAATCATTGTACTTAGAAGTCATGGTTCACAAGTTTTGTATAAGACGAGTTCTAATAGATGGATGTGCTGGTTTGAACATCTGTACCATGAAGTTGGCTAAGTCCTTAGGTTTTTCTGAAGACTCCATTGATTTCAGAAGAAAGATTACCATAAAAGCTTATGATGATGAAGAAAGAGCATCCAAGGGTCTAATCATGTTGCCAATCAGAGTGGGCCCTGTTATAAAGAATACTTTCTGTCAAGTATTGGACCGTGATCTTGCATATAACATCTTGTTGGGTCGTCCTTGGATCCACGAAATGCAAGTTGTCCCATCAACCTATCATCAATGTCTTAAGTTTCCTTACGATGGACAAGAAATCATGATACCTGCTGATAACTCCAATATTCAAACTTGTGCCAACATAAAAGCTAGTCAAGATACTTTGGTCCCTAACAATCGAGAAGCTCATGCTAGGACTTCTCTAAAGATTGACACGCAAATTAGTCAATTGACCAATAGCTTTGAAAAAAAGATGAAATTCAAGGATCATGGAGTTGGAGAATACTCTCTTTGTCTTGCCAATTTACCTACATCACCTTGATCACATGGACAACTGTCTATCAGGGAGCATCAAATATCAACAACATCAACATCAAAGCAAACACCAATAGAGCCAATCACAAAATTTAATGGACAATTCATCAAAGAAAAATTCCCCATGGAAAATCCTAAGGATATAGAAATTCTAAACTAGCTCTATAAAGATGAAGATGAAACAGTCTCTAATGTCAAATTACCCATAGAAAAATATGGAAAAGGGTACTCGATCATGCAGAAGATGGGCTATGACAAAGGCCCTATTGGAAGAAGGAAGGAAGGAGTAGTTGAACCCATTCATCTCTGCGGACTTGCTGTAAAAGAGAAAACTGGATTGGGTTATGATACTCACTCCAAAGAAAGCACATCCAAACAACTGCATGGTACTGTCTTCACATTGCAAGAAGGCTCAGATCCACAAGAAGCATGTTTGACAATAGTTTAGAACTTCTTGGAAAATAATTCTGACATAGACTCTGCTGAATATGAATGGGACACTATTTACAATGATGAGTTCTGGAGGGACAAAGAGGTTGATGTAATACACCAGTATGGCCCAACTCTAATTGAAGGAGAAGGTTTAGCGTCCCAACCACAATAATCTGAACCACAAATCGACTATGATTCTAGTGATACTGAGTTAGATCTAAATGAACAAGATTATCATGAGGACAGTATCATCATTGACCCACCTCATACCTTGGATCCTATCGACCACTTTGTTATGACCTTAACCATAGCCAATTTCACACAACCTGATGATCCCATATCTTTAATTTATCCTGATCTCATTGATTGGGATTCAACCGAACCTATCGATATACCTATGTTCCCAAGCGACGAAGCTATTGTAAACTTCCTTTCCATAGATGTGGCGAATGATTGTTCCACCACTGATTTCCGACATAGAGTTTTTGACTAGGAGAGTGTCAAGTCTCCTAGCTGCAAAAGTAAAAACAAAAAAGAAAGATCTAATGGTGAAAACCAGAATCTGGTAGTATTAGATCAAACAAAAGATAAAATAAGCATATCAGATGGTGAAAACCTCTTTGAGGCACCAGACGACGGGAATCTTGACACTCTCTCGGAGCACTACCATGAGCGATCGCCTATTCTAATTGAACCTACAAATGCTGTCGATCTTGAGACTTCTGATAAACCAAGAATTTTATAGTTAGCTACATCAATGACAGAAAAAGAAATACCAGAGTTTATGGAATTCTTGAAAGCAAATCAAGTCAATTTTACGTGGTCTTACGCTGACATGCCTAGCCTTGATCTTGATCTTATCATGCATCACTTATCTATCAAACCAGTGGCCAAGCCGGTGAAACAAAAACTCATAAAGATGCACCCTCATGTTGCATTATTGGTTAAGGAAGAACTAAGAAAACTCTTTGATGCGGGCTTCATAAGACCAATTGATTATGTAGAATGGATCTCCAACATTGTTCCTATATCCAAGCTAGATAAAACTATGAGAATATGTACAGACTTCAGAGATCTCAATAAAGCATGTCCTAAGGATGATTTCCCTGCCAAATAGACACTATAGTTGATCTAACAGCTGGCCATGCCATGTATTCACTAATGGATGGTTTTGGATATAACCAAATCAAGATTGCACCTGAAGACCAGGAGAAAACAACTTTCACATGTCCATGGGGAACCTATTGTTGGAACGTCATGCCTTTTGGTTTGAAGAATGCTGGGGCTACTTACCAAAGAGCCATGACTACAATCTTTCATGACATGATGCATATCTTCATGGAAGACTATGTAGATGACATATTGGAAAAATCATACACCAGAGAAGGACATCTTGAAATATTATCCAAAATATTTGCAAGATTAGAAAAATTCAAAGCTAGACTCAACCCTAAGAAATGTGTTTTTGGGGTCAAATCTAGAAAACTCTTGGGGTATATTGTTTCAGAAAAAGGCATTGAAGTAGATCCTGCAAAAGTACAAGCAATTATGGAAATGCCTCCACCAAAGAACATTAGTCAGTTGAGATCATTACAGGGATGACTGCAATCTATATGAAGGTTCATTGCACAATTGGCCGACAAAAGCTTACCTTTCACACATCTACTGCATAAAAATTTTCCTTTCAAGTCGGATGAAAAATGTGAATTGGATTTTCAACAAATCAAGCAGTATTTAATGACCCCACCAGTTCTCGTACCACCAAATCCAGACAAACCACTAATCTTATACATTACTGCAATAGAGACATCTCTGGGGGCACTGCTAGTGCAAGAAGACTCTACAGGAAAGGAACATGCAATCTACTACATCAGTAGAACACTAACAAGTCATGAGCTCAACTACACTTCTATTGAGAAAGGCTTGTCTGGCAGTAGTCTTTGCTTCACAAAAGTTTTGACATTACATGTTGACCCATACTATCAATCTGATTTCAAAAATTGATCCACTCAAGTATTTGCTAAGCAAAGCATCACTAACAGGAAGATTAGCAAAGTGGGTAATGATTTTGAGTGAGTTTGACATTCATTATGTTGATCACAAGGCAATCAAAGGACAAGTTATCACTGATCAACAAGCTGAAGCACCATTACAAGTAGATCATCCTCTACACATTGAATTTCCAGATGCTGATGTCTTCACTGTAGAATCTAAACAACCATGGTCTTTATATTTGAATGGTTCTTTCACTCAACATGGATTAGGGGTAGGCATACTTTTCATCACCCCTCAAGGACACACCATCCCTCAATCATATAGGCTGATGTTTCCATGCACCAAAAACATAGCCGAATATGAAGCATTAATCACCAGACTCAAAATAGCACTGGAGTGGAGAATTACAGAACTATAGGTAAATGGTGATTCACAGCTAGTCATCTATCAGATCAATAATGACTATCAAACTAAAGATGAGAAACTATTACCATATAAAAAGATGGTTGATGACTTCAAGAAATACTTTGTGGACATCAAATTTACACAAATTCCAAGGCTTGATAATAAAGCAGCTGACGCCATGTCTACGATCACATCATTGTTACAGCTCCTAGAAACTCAGAATCATTATGAATTTCTGGTGGAACAATCATTTACACCTGCGTATGATACACCTAAAAGCCAAATCATTTGCCACTTTCTAGGATCCGATTCGCCTTGGTATGGAAAAATTTATGCCTATCTTAAAGATGATATCTTACCACCCAATTTATCCTATAACCAAAAACGCAATTTTATCCGCCAATCCGCTTGCTACACTCTTATCGCTGACACCCTATATCGTCATGGTCTTGATGGTACTTTACTCCAATGTCTTGAACATGAGGAATTTGACAAAGCTTTACAAGAAGTTCATGGTGGCATCTATGGTACTCATTCGAGTGGACTAACCTTATCCAAAAAATTGATTAGAATGGGTTACTACTGGCCTACAATGGAGAGAGAATCATTCACTTTTGTGAAAACATGTTCAAAATTTCAGATTCATGGGAATCTCATTCATGCACCTGCACAAGAACTTCAACCCTTCACGCCAACCTGGCCATTTTCTCAATGGGGGTTAGACCTAGTGGGCAAGATTCATCCTTCTTCATCAAATGGACATAAATTCATCATCACAACAATAGAGTATTTCACCAAATGGATTGAGGTAGTCCCTCTCACTAAGGTTACCATCAAACTCAACTATATTATTTGTCGGTATGGAATTCCCAACTCCATTATTACAGATAATGGACATCCATTCAAAAATTAGGATGTTGATGAACTTTGTGAGAGATTTCACATACAACATAGATATTCAACACCTTACTATCCACAAGGGAATGGCCAAGAAGAGGCCTCAAATAAAACCATATTGAAAATCTTGAAAAAGACTGTGAATGCTTTAGGTAAGGATTGGCACGTTCAACTCAATCCCGCCTTGTGGGCCTACAGAACCAGTGTCCGCACACCAACAGGAGCCACTCCATTCACCCTTGTCTATGGAGCAGAGGCCATATTTCCCTTAGAAGTTGAGATTGCCTCCCTCAGAGTATCATTGCAAGGTCTCACAACAGATGATGAATATAGAGTTTCCCAACTCCAAGAGCTGGAACTCCTAGATGAGAAGAGACAAAGAGCAGTTGATCATTTGAAAGCTTATCAACAAATGATGTCTTGCAGCTATAACCACAAAGTAAAGCCACGTACCTTTCAGGTGGGTGATCTTGTTCTGAAAGAGAAACCACGCAATCAACAAGACAGAGAGAAGAAAGGAAAGTTTGAACCCAATTGGCTAGGTCCTTATGTGGTTATTGCAGTCTATGGTTCAGGGGCTTACAAATTATCAACGCCAAAAGGGGACTTGTTCGATGAGCCTATCAATAGCATGCACCTAAAAAATTATTATGTCTAAGGCAGTTATCATCATCAGAAAAAGTCCTAAAAAAATCCTAAAAATCAGAAAAAGTCTTGGAAAAATCAAAAAAATCAAAAAAAGTCCTGAAAAAACCCTAAAAATAAAAAAAAGTCCTAAAAAAATCTAAAAACATCAGAAAAATCCCTGAAAAAATGGTTACTCTGGTGAAAACCTGGCAAACAAGCATCTCGGTAATGCCACAAAAAAAAAAACCGTCATAAAGTGAAAACCTGGCAACAAGCAGTCTATTGACGAGAAAAATGCAATAAAAACAAATAGTGAAAATCTAGCAAACAGACGCTATTTGGGGCTCTCCATCTATTAGTTCATGATCTGTACTTAGCTTTTCAACCTTCATTTTCATGTATCTTTTCCATCATCTTAAGGTCATACCAGCATCATGCTATCATCATTTGCCTTGAGCGATAACGTCTTATCATGGCTTGACTATTGTACATATTCATTTCAACAAGTTGTGTTGATACCAAGGACAAACATGGGCATACTGGGGGCAATCAACTTTCAAGTTTACCAAAACAGTGAGACAATGGCATCAAATCCAATCATGCAAAACAAAACAATCAAATCAGACCAAAACAACCAATCATTGATCCGAATCACAGTACCTTTCAGTTGCGTACTTTACTATGAATCATATCTGGATGATCTCTAATCTGAATAATGTTTGGAATCATAGTATTTCATTGTTGAACAATGGTTGTTTAATTTTGATATCATTTCTCTGGAGCACACTCGATGATGTACTCAACTAGAGTGGCAAGGAAAGAGGATGATTTTTCTTTGTCTGCTGTTTGGAGGTTAATCATTTATCTGTTGCAAATATGTCACGAGACGTGATTTTCCAAAGTATATCATTGATGATAGTTCCAAATTTGCATCAGATAGTGGTTAGTCTTTTTCTATTCATGCAAGAAATGCTCAGGGCATCTTGGTTCAATTATACTTAGATGCTTGTGTTCACTTGCTATATCAAAAATCATGAAAGTTGTACTCAGGTCATCATTGGTGCTAATTTCCCCTCTGATGCTTGTACACACTTCCAACATTTTTCAAATGCTTTATGATGATTTAAGTAGGCTCGCCAAAAAGGCTCAACAAAATGGTCAGTTTCATTTAGTTGCATTTCATTTTAGGTCATTTTACATAACTGCATATTGGATTTGCATCAAGAGTTTTTGAAAAGTCAATGGCTGTCACTTTTCTTTGGACTATTTGAGGAGGACAATGCAAACATTTGTACCATTATCATTTCATCTTCGTTATCATTTCATTCATTTTATCATCTCATATTAATTATCATTATCATGGCATTTTCATTTTATCATCTCATATTAATTATCATTATCATGGCATTTTCATTTTATCATATCATATTAATTATCATTATCATGGCATTTTCATTATCATTTCATATTAGTTTCATTATCATTTCATTCATTTTATCATCTCATATTAATTATCATTATCATGGAATTTTCATTATCATTTCATATTAGTTTTGTTATCATTTCATTCATTATCATTTCATATTAGTTTCATATCATTTTATCATTTCATATTAGTTTCATTCATTATCATTTCATATTAGTTTCATTGACATTTCATCATTTCATTCATTATTATTACCATCTTATCATCACATTACCATTATAGTCATTTCATTCATGTCATTTCACTTTCATTATCATTACCATTTAATCATCGCATTACCATTTATCACTCACATTAATATTGCATCCATTATCATTTCATTATTTCATGTTAGTTTCATTATTTCATTATCATCATTCCATTCATTTTTTTGTTATTATTATCATTTATATTATTCTATCATTGCATTACCATATTATAATCCTTTCATCCATTTATCTTTATCATTCATTACATTTATCATCCATTTATCATTATCATTCATTACATTTATCATCCATTTATCATTATCATTCATTACATTTATCATCTATCCATTTAACATTTCATATCATATCATTTAACAATTTCATCTCATTATTATCTATCTCATATCATTTAACATCCCATTCCATACAATTTCATTTATCATTTCATTTCATTTATCATTTCATTTATCCATTCATTCTAATCATTATATTTCATCACACATCATTTTATCATGCATCACTATTTACTCATCTCAATCTCATAGCAGTATTCATGTCATTTTACATCATATCATATCATTTTGTCATACACTATCTACTCATCTCATTTCACATCACAGCATATCGTAATACATATCATGAACATAACATTCATTCCTCATCTTTTATCTGCACTGAAAAATCCAAAAATAATAAATGCAAATCATAAGTAATCCATCTGCATGACATCATTAGTACACATCATCAACTCATAATCATAATAAAACATCATAATCACACCATCCTACATATCATCAATGCATGACAAAATCCATCACATATTGAAAATAAATGCATATGACATCATCATATAATAAAGGCATGTCAACTCATCATCAAAATAATCATCGCCGCTGCATATCATCGCTCATCAAAAATGGTACAAATTTCCAAATGTCCAATGAAACTAAAATTTATAAAACAAAATACATCAGATATGATCAAAAATTTCTGAATGCATCTCTCTCTGCTATCACCTAGGCTAACTGTGGGCCTGGGGTAGGTGCTTGTGCCTATGCCTATGCCAGCTGCGCCTGAAATTGTACAATGAATCCCTGAGCCTATGCCAACTGAATCTGCAACTGACCCTGCTGACCTTGTAGTGTCTGCACCTAAGCTTGAAGAGTGGCTATTTATCCCTGCTGAGAGGAGGATTCCATCCAGATCACTATTCATCTCCCGATCCCCGTCCACGGCCATCGCATAATCTGAACACCCCTTAGGATATCTAGCCTCGACCTCCCCAGCACCTTTCCCTCCTCCTCGCCATCATCTCCATCATCATCATCATCTGAATCCTCCTCATCCCCACTCTCCACCTCCTCCCCTCTGACTGCTCCCTGCTCACCGCCGACCACATCCTCCTGTCTCACTGCCCCTGGCTGTGGTACTACCAAAATTGGTGCTGGCTCATCAAGACTGGTGAACTGAGGAAAAGGATGCATGTGAAAATATGTCGAGTACTCATCCGACATCCCAACATCCACAATGTCCCGCCTATCCGTCCATACCTTAGGTGCTAGTGCAATAAACTCTGTATATGTAGCCTGATAAGAAATACACGGCCCCCATCCGGCCTCATCTCTGCTCCAGGTGTAATGTGCAACCCCCTGCGGCATCCCCTGCATAAACCCAAACTGCCTCTGTACCTGTAATGACAAAAATCTCTCCAAAATGAAGGGAGTACTCCCTATCAGGAACCGTGGAATGCATACGTACGACATCTCCATGTCATCTGTCACCCATGGCTCACAATAAAGATACGGTTGCCATATCACTGTATCCATGTCATCTAGCACTCGCCTCCAGTAATCTACCTTGCCCATCTTGGGCTGGGTAAGGAACATGGCATACATATATATATAAGGCATGCCTAGTGGCCTAACCCTGGGGCATGCCGGTCTCGTCACAGCAAAGTTCTCCCATGCCCAAATTTGTAGCACTGTAACCCTGCATGACAAACTGGATGATCCTCTGTATACTACCTGGTGCAAATCATGATAGAGATGTGCTAGCATGCAGCTACCCCATGCATATCTCCTCGGCTGTAGCAACATCTGCTCCAGAATCTTGCCCCATCCCACTGATAATCCCTTTGCCTGGTGATCTGGACAAAGGAAACCTCCAATGAATGCACCTAAAACTACCAGCAAGGCGGGATATCCGTGAAAGTCTGCCCATGGTACCTAGTACCCTACAATCTGTGCATCTCTGTACACTCTCCTCAAAGCATTTGTCCCCCCCAACTCCTTGTGATCATAATACACAAGGGCTCCAACCACGGGGATACCTAGGATCCTGTACACATCCTCAGGAGTCACTGTCACCTCACTGGTCGGCATGTGAAAGATGTTGTGATCCAAATGCCATCGCTCTGCAAGTGCCGTCAACAATCCTCTATTGACCCTAATCGGCAGCATCGCCAACAAGGATCCCAAACCGCAGGTATCAATCAATGCTATGTCAGCAGGTGTCAACTCAGGGATCCGATCCCATCCTGCTGAATGTCGCTCTCTAATCTCGAGGTTTTTGAAAACCTCCTATTTTCATCACAATGGTAATTCATCAGAATCATATCAATCATTTAAACAACATCAATCAGACTCATATCTATCAGTGACCTACCTATATCAATGACCTATATCAAGTGATCTATATCAGTGACCCATATTAGTGACTCATATCAATACATTAAATCAATGACCCATATCACACAATCAGTCTTATCAATCAAATCAAATCCAATCTATCTAGCTGGATATCATCTCAAATCTATTCTACAATTAATCACTATTTGTTTTCTATCGTAGAAAGAAAATTTATCAGAAATCATATCAATCATTTACTCTTTGTTTTCTATCATAGGAAGCAAAGTTATCAATCATCAGATTATTCTATCATTTTCTATCTATATCAGCATGATGACACAACAATTTACCTATCTCTTGACCAAGGAAGCAAGACAAATCATCATTTTCACGTTACTATCATCAAAACATCAATTCTGCCTAGTTTACCATATGCGCCGTTCTTTTTACGGGATGCGCTAAATCCCATATGCCCCGTTCTTTTTACTCTATGCACTTAAATAGACCCCCTATGCGCGTTTTCCTGTATGTGCCACTTTAATCACCGTATGCGCTGATCTTTTTACTGGATGCATGTTTTTGCTCTATGCGCGCCTGTTTTCCCTATAAGCGCTCTACCCCTAAAATTTTCTATCCTACCCTATATGCGCGCTAGTTTCTACGGGATGCGCTTAACTGGTTTTATCTTCGTAATTTCAAACTTATGCTCTATGCGCATTTGTTTTTACCCTAAGCATGTCTATTTTTTTTGAAAGCGGGTCGAAATTAAACTATATGCACGCATACATCATTTTAAAATTTAAAATCTGTGAAAAAGCATGAAAATTTGATTCAAATGGAAAAATTTGAAAGCAAAAGAGGATAGATCGACTCACTGGTGGTCCATACACAGCTGGCCTCTAATATTGGCGCGATCTCTCGAATCAGTGGTGATGATAGGGAATCTCCATGTCGCGATGTCACTCTCACAGCTACAGTTTTCACAACAGTCAAAAGTGCAAATGCTTATCTTTTTCAACCTTTTTACCTTTTAAAGATCAACCAAGGGTAAGTTTAGGGCCTTTTTGACTTTATTTTTCAAAATGGGACATTCTTTTCATCATTTATCCTGAGCTAAATCACTCTCTCATTCGTAATTTACCTCCCGAGGGGGCATCATCAGCATAAATATCGAAAGCACATCAGGGGTAAAATCTTATTTTCTTTGAAGCAATGTGTTTTACACATCACTTCAAAGAGGGGCAAAATGTATACGTCTAAAAATGGTCATGATTATGCTTGTTAATTAATTAAATATGATTTATTTAATTAATTCCTCTAATGTCATCTACATATAAATAAATTTAATTATTTATTTATATCGTTCATCTTCTAAATTCTTCAGCCTTAAATTAAATAAATAATTTTATTTAAATACTAACATTTCCACCTTTTGCTTGATTAAATTAAATAAATTTTTATAATTTATTTATATTTAATTATCATCCTATTCTAGAGTTTAAATATTTTGAATATTTAAATAATGGAATATCTTCTTCATCTCACCTTTTATCTTTCGCTTGATTAAATTAAATAAATTTTTATAATTTATTTATATTTAATTATCATTCTATTCTAAAGTTTGAATATTTTGAATATTTGAATAATGGAATACTCTCTATCCCATAATCGATTTAAATATTAAATATTTTATTTAATATTTCCTCACCCTAATTTCATTTTTTTTTTGTTACAACAGGGTGTCCCCGCAGCCCCTCGCCCAGCGTCACCTAGAGGCGAGCGGGGGGGCGAGACTAGTCCCTGCGAGTGTTTGCAGCACCGGCCACCACAACCACCAGGTAAGTACCGAGAGCGAAATCGAACCCAAGACCATGAGGAGCCATCCCACAGCCTCAAGCCAATCCCGCTACTCGAGCCGACACCCTAATTTCATTTTTAAGCATAATTAAATATGAGTTATTTAATTATGTAGGTTTCCATTTTCATCTCTACTTCCAAATTAAATAAATTTAATTTATTTAATTTCTAACTCGTGCTAACTCACCCTTCCAAATTCGCATCTCATCCTTCGAAATGGAAGTTTCCCTTCGAAACTCAATAACAAAAATTGAAGAAAAGGGAAACCTTCCATCCTTCTCTTCCACTTTCAAAGATCTCCCGTCGTCCATTCAAACAAGCTTAATCCAGACCGTCGATCGATTCAGCCAATCAAATTCATTCGAAAACTCTATAAAAGCCTGCGCAAATCCAAACTTTGGTTACACTTTGTATACTCATTTATGCAGACACTACGCATAATCATCCACATTTACATGCACGCACTCACTTTTGCACATCTACGCATATCTACATTCATGCAATCAGCTTATGCATTCATATCAGTTTCAATATCACAGCAATCTTCTCATCTTAGTATAACTTTGCATTTAGCATAGTTTGCATTTTAAATCTTGTTCTTTAGTTGTCATTTTGTTGAGCTTGGTCTATTGATCTGAGAGCTATCTGGAAACCAACAAAACATTGAAGTTAGAGGAAGATAAGACGGTTTCGGGAAGCTACTGTTACAGTTTGCATATTCTGTTTACTTTTTCAGCTTCTTTGATTTAATGTCTTATTAATATGTGTTTGAATTCATTTAAATTGATCCAATATTTCACTCACACAAGGACCATTGATCATTATTTGAGGGGTAAAGTATATAACTTAAACTTGTTTGATCAATTACATTGCCTAGGAGTGCCAATTTAGAAATGAACTTAAAACCCTTAGAATAACACTTAAATAACTTCTTACTACTTAAAGCAAGTCACCTTTAAAATATAAGAAAAGTGCACTTGTGATTTAGCACTCTATGTAAAAATCATAACGCTTGAGTCTTTAGGGTTTTAGATTAGGGTTTATTTTAAAAGTTCCTTATTAAATGAAGAATTCATCAAACCCTCAATATTAAAAAAAACCACTTTGTGCTATATGAATAAAAGCCATGCAAAACAATGTGATTGAATCATAATCTCAACCAACCATCATATAACACCTTCAAACATCTTTTACTTTTTAACACCAAGCATCCTTATGAACAATCAAGAAGTTCCTTTGCAAAAACCTTATTACCAACCTTTGACTTTGAGACACTCTATTTGATATCCTCATCAATTACAAATTTTTAACATCAACCCATGAGAACAAGTGCCTTTTCATGAAGCAAGCAACTCTTATATACTTTGTCTGATTAAAAAACCCTTGAATGCAAGCAAGCAAATCTCTAAATAATCTTTGACCCTTTATTTGTTGCATCAACATACCAATACACAAAAGTGATATCTTCACAAATATTGCATCAAATTCACAAAGAAGGAGCTCATGAAACAAGTTATTCTTATCAACCCGACCTTTGCATCAACATGAAGAAGGAGCTTATTTACATAAACAATGATCAATACCATCATAATATGAAGCATCAAACATCAACATGTACCTGACTTGTATCTTTCACGTTTGACATGCATCAATACTTGTATGAGCAAGAACCTCTGAAGTATGAAGTAAGCACCATGATCAATGAACCTTTGACATCAATGACAAACCATGCCAATCACAACAAATCCAAAGGAGTTGATCAATTGGTTCAATGACATGGAAGATTATTTTGAGTATAAGGAAATAAAAGATCTAGAGGGTCAAATTTACAAAGGCCAAGATGAAAGGCCATACTAGCATATGGTGGAAAGAAGTCCAGTTGGAGAGAAACTGAAGGGGTAAAGAGAAGACAACCAGATGGGATCATATGGTGGAGAAAATAAAGAGGAAATTCATTCCTGTAGATTATGAATTGGATTTTCTTAAGAAGATGCAAGGATTGAAGCAAGTGGGGATATTTTTCAAAGAGTACATCAAATAATTTTACAAGGTCTTGCTCAGAACATGCCATTCTAAGGCCAACAGGGAGAAGGTTGCTTGTTGCATTAATGGGTTAAAACCAAGCATCCAAGAGGAGTTGAGTTTGGTGAGGATGACCATGATTAAAGATGCATATCAGTTTTCACATAAGGTTCAAGAACAAGAAAAGGGGTGAAGGTTTTGGTGGAAAGACTACTAGAAGGTCATGTGGAGGCTAAAGTGAAGTTCAAAAGAAGACTGAAGGATCTAGTAGCAGTCAGAATCAGAAGGAGATAATACCTATTATCCTCGAGATCAAAATAATGGAGACCAAAGAAAAGGAAGAAGATGTGGACAAGGAATGAGAAGAGGAGGTTTTCATGGAACCTATTTTCAATGTGGAGAAGAAGGAAATAGAGTCTACGAGTGTTCTTAACATCAAGGGAGGACAAATAGAAGACTTGAAGGTAATTCCCAAATTTCCCATGTGGATGAAGATGCCCAGTCTTCACATTCTAAAGACACTGAAAGAGGAGAGGCCCTTGTTGCCAGAAGAGCCTTGCTGAATGAGGAGAATAAACCAAATCAAAGAAAGTACCTATTTCACACTCAATGCAAGTGTAAAAGTAAAGTTTGTAATGTTCTCATTGATGTATGTAGAACTAATAATCTTGTTTTAGAGGAAATGGTTACTGTAGTGTAGAGAAATGTCATCATTTACATTTTCATGCTTAATTTGGGAATGATTGACATTAAAATGAACCTAATTTTTCCTTTATCTAGTGTTGTAATGTGTTTTCCACATTCACATTAGATTTAGGGCTCTTTTAAGCTAAATAGACCTATTTTTTTCTTAATTTAATGTTGTAAAGTGTATTTATTTACACCTTCACATTAAATTTTGAGCTCTTGTAAACTAAATGAACTTAATTGTGCCTTATTTAAGGTGTTGTAAGCTATTATACCATAATTTCACACTAGTATAGGGTTTTCATTAATTAATCAGACTTCTTTATGCCTTATTTGGCCTTATCTTGCATCCACAAACCTTAATTAATGCATCTTTCCAAGGATAATCTTGACACATATATAATGACCAATGATACATTATTATTTTTGGATTGTGTGGCCTAGATTTAGTGATCTAGGAATCATACGTCACCTTGGGTGTATGGGTCCCACCTAGGTTTTAGGGCCCCAATTATGATTTCACATGAATCTAAGCATTTCTTGAAAAATGTGTCCCATAGCCACTTCTAGCGTATGAGTCCCGTGTGGCTTAAAATTAAATTAAATTTATATTCTTGGCAGGATTTCATTCTCCTATATTTGATGTTAGCTTATAGTGTTGTAATTTTGAGGAATTTGGCATAAACAAGTATAAATACAAGATTATTTCACTCATTTTCACCTAGCAAGTTTACAAGTCACCTAAAACTTTCAAGAGAGCATTCCTAATGGAAATTTTGTGATCACAAGAGTTTACAAGAGTATTTAAGGGCATTCAATATTATTTCTAAGGCATTCAAGGGTGGAATTATTCATCATTTGTTGCAGCAATTCATGATCCATCATTATGTCAAGGTCATAATGCATCAAGCATGTTGTTGAGCTAGTGTTGTGATGTACCATTCAAGATCTAAGATTAAACATTGTTCTACAAATAATTCAAGATCAATATCTACATTCTACATGGCCACTTCATGTTAGATTGTTGATTTACATCTCAAGACATCATCCAAGGTATCATTGTTCATGTTTCATATTTCATGTGTCATGTTCATATTTTATTGTTTCACCATAAGGTTTAATTACCTAAATGGGGTTTGACCTAGGAAAACCCCTATCCTCTAACAATCAACAAGTTTCTCTCTCTCTACATGTGTTATTGCAGATCTAGGTGTCTTGGGGCTTGAAGATCCTTTGAAGACAAAGTTTCAAGGTTTAGAGAAGTTGTCAAGTTGTCACAAGGTTGTTATCTTCATGGAAAGTCACCTACAATTCCGAATTAAGAGTTTCAGATCTAGAAATGAAATGTGGAAGGAAGAGAAGAGATATGAGAGAAGATTTAGGTCTTGACCCTTCAAAAAAGTAGAGTGGGATTGATACACCACTTGTGGTGTATGAGTCCCAGTACAACACATTTTATAGATTTCAATGTATTCAAAGCAACCACTACGAGATTCCAATTTTGGCACAAAAACCCTAGTCTAGTACTAAATCACCCAGACTGGTGTATGAGTCCCAATGGGCATCAAACAACAAGATTTTAGGGTTTTAGAGCTTGTTTTGAAATCATCCTTCCTCCAGGTACCTTTCTGTTCATTCTCAGTTTTTAATCCTAATTTTCAATTTCATTTCTTAGGTCATTTAGTTAGGTTTTGCATGGTACTTTGCATGTAATTTACATTTCTTGTCTTTCCAAGCCCTAGCTTGGTGGTGAACCATCTTATTTCCTTTAAACACACCCTAGGACATCCCTATTATAGATCTCTTTCCCTCATTCCATCCTTGGATTGAGATATTGAGGGTTTCCTGGAATGAGAAGTGAAGAAAACTTGTCTCATGTTGTTAGGTAGACCGTGATAGTTTGATCAACGAGTGGTGCATGATGAACATGTTAACACCTATTCATTAAAAAAGGATGGCATTTTTCATAAGTTGAAACCCCTGAAGGAGGAAAAAGAAAAAGGTATGTAGTAATGTAAGGATTTTTTTGGTTGATGGAAGAAAGTTCCTAAAAGGTATGAGACACTAGCATATGTGTTTTATATTGGTCCCTAGAGTTGATAAAGAAGATACTAATGAGGTATTTGTAGAGGTTTCAAATTTTTTGAATGAGTTTCATTATATTGTTTTTGATAATGTACCAAAGGTTTTCCTCTAGTAAGGAAGATCGGCTACTAGATGGACTTGATTCCTAAACCCAATTTACTGAATAAGGAAACTCATCATATGACTCCAACAAAGAGTGAATAGTTAAACAAACAAGTGCAAGAGTTGTTACAAAAGGGATTGATCAGAGAGAGTTTGAGTCTATGTGTAGCACCTGCAGTACTATCACCAAAGAAGGATGGGGAATGGCGGATGTGTACTGATTCTAGAACCACCAACAAGATCACCATCAAGTATAGATTTCTCTTGCTGAGGATGGATGACATCATAGATTTTTTGAGTGGAGCTGAGAACTTCATGAAGATAAATTTGAAGAGTGGTTATCACCAGATCTAAATTAGAGAAAGAGATGAATGAAAGACAATTTTCAAGACCAAAGAGGAATTGTACGAGTGGTTAGTTATTCCTTTTGGGCTAACCAATGCACCAAGAACATTCACGTGGCTCATTATTGAAAGAGTTTTTGGGTGAATTTTTCATTGTTTATTTGGATGACATTTTAATTTTTAGCAAGACATTAGAGAAGCATTTAATGCATATTAGAAAAGTTTTTGAGAAGTTAAGAAATGAGAATTTGACCAATTTGAAGAAGTGCAGCTTTGTGAAGAGAGAGTTGGTGTATCTATGATTTTTTATCTCAATAGAGGGTCTTAAGATGGATCCAAGGAAGGTGAAAGCTATTATTGAATGGCCTACAAAAAGGAGTGCTATAAAGGTGATATATTTTCATGGTTTGGCAAGTTTTTATAGAAAGTTTATCAAAGGTTTCAATACTATTTGTGCACCTATAACTGAAACAATGTGAGGGGATAAAAAAGAGTTTAAGTGGACTATAGGAGTATTAAATTTTTTTGATATATTGAAGAAGAAAGTTACAGAGCAACCTGCTTTGGCACTTCTAGATTTCAAAAAGGTATTTTAGGTATATTGTTATGCTAGTGGTAATACCATTAGAGCTATTTTGAGTCAAGAAGGTAAACCCATTACTTATTTTAGTGAAAAGTTGAATGATGCAAAAAAGAAGTATTATATTTATGACCAAGAGTTTTATGCTATAGTTTAGGCTTTGAAGAAATTGAGACACTATTTGTTTCTAAAAGAGTTTGTTTTATTTACTGATCATCAAGCTTTACAATATTTGAATAGTCAAGGGAAGTTGAATCGAAGACATTTGAAATGGGTAGAATTTTTGTAAAGTTATACTTTTTTTTGAAGCATAGGATTGGAAGATCTAACATAGTTTTAGATGCCTTAAGTAGGAGGAATTTTTTTTTAATAAAAATATAGATTGAAGTTGTTGGGTTTAATGAATTCAAGAGCTTGTATCTCGAGGATCTTGATTTTGTAGAGGATTGGAGAGATTGCAAGGAGCCTATCACTTTGGATAGGATGAGATGGTTGGATTTTACAATCCAAGATGGTATGTTGTTTTGAGGGAATTAGTTATGCATTCCAAGGAGTTCCATGAGAGAGAACCTAATCAATGATAAATATAGTGGAGGATTAGTTGGACACTTTGGTCGTGATACGAACATTACTATTATTGGTGTGTGATACTATTGGCTACATTTGTAGTAGGATGTGAAGAATTTTTTGTAGAGTTGTAAAGTATGTCATATGGTGAAAAGAACAAGTCATAATACTAGATTGTATCAACCATTACCTATACCTGAGAGGCCATGGGAGGAAGTTAGTATGGATCTTAGTTTTCCAAGGATAGAGAGAGGGATTGATTACATATTTGTGGTGGTGGATAGATTTTCAAAGATGACACACTTCATTCTATGTCATAAGATTAGTGATGTTGTTCATGTTGTAGAGTTATTTTTCAGAGAGGTGGTGAGACTACATGGTCTACCCAAGAGCATAGTTTCAGATTGAGATACCAAGTTTGTTGGCTATTTTTGGATGAAATTATGGAAGAAATTCAAGAATGATTTGAAGTTTAGTTTTGCACACCATCTATAGACTAATGGAAAAACAAAGGTGGTGAATAGGAGTTTGGGTAACCTACTAAAAGGCTTAGTAGGAGACAAACCAAAGGGATGGGATATTATTTTACCACAAGTAAAATTAGCTTGTAAAATTCTGTCAAAAAGAGCACTGGTAAATCACCATTCTAGATCATGTATGCAAGTAGTCCAAGAACTACTTTTGAATTGAGAAAGATGGATAAAGGAGACAAGAGTAGTGTTGAGGTTGAATATTTTGCTAAGCACCTGAATAATTTGCAAGATAAGGTGAAGAAACATATCAATAAGATGAAATCTCAATATAAGGCTAAGGAAGATTAGAAAAGGAGGTATAAGGAGTTCTAGGTAGGAGATGAAGTCATGGTTCATTTACAAAAGGAGAGGTTTCTAGTTGGTAAATAAAAAAATTCAAATATGAAGAAGCTTGGACTGTGCAAGATCCTAAAGAAGCATGATTCAGGAAATTATTATGAGGTAGAGTTGTTGAGTGAGATTCATATTTCACCTATGTTTAACATTGCTGACTTGATGGAATATCATGGAGATAAGGAGAATGAATTGATAGACGCACGATGGAACGTTCCAACACCTACTTCAAAGAAGGAGGAGATAGAAGAAATTTTTGATAGCCATGTGGGTAGAAGGATAAGAAATAGGCAATATGTAGAGTACTTGGTGAAATGGAGAGGAAGGCTAGTTAAAGATTCATCATGGTTATTTGCGGTTGAGGCTAACCGTCTTGGTTTCCCTCTAACTCTTGAGAAGTGACAAGGTCACTTTTCAAAATTACCCCGGGTGTTTGATGTAGGAGCATCCAAGGTGTAAGAGTAATTTTGCATCAACCAAAAAAAATATTGTTTCTTTTCAATAAGGGCTAAATTTGGCAACTTACTATTTTAAGTAAGTTTGCATTTATGCATGTATGGGAAAAAAATATTACACATACCTCCAGAATGGTAAATTGAAGCCAATAGTGAAGAAATCACTTCAATATAATTTATCATTTGAGAGATATTAAAATTTCAATTTCTGAAAATCATATTAAAATATTTGAAGTCAATTTTGAAGCACATAGAGGCTCCGTATGGGCCTGAAAATTGGTAGAAAATGAAAGTAGTCTAATTTTAGGTATTACTTTTTAAGGATGCATAGCTATCCAAAAATAATTTTAATTGAAAATCCGATGGTAAGATAAAAATTTATGACCCCATGAAGTTATACTACCAAAATTAATAAAATTTTGAAATATCTTCTTGAGGAAGTTACAATTTCTAGAAGATTCTAGGGTGGTTACACCTTCCAAATAAAGGATGTTAATGGGGTTACATAGGGGAGGGTAGTGTAGTGTAGATGGTGGCTCCAATTTTTAGGTTTGCAAATTTATGTAATAAAAAAGCCCATGTGATAGCAATCATAATGTTGTAATTTCATTTCCATTTCAGTGATAATAGAAAATCTTTGCTTCCTTCTTGCATTTTGTTTGTGCAATTATCTGTTGTTGTTGCGAGTTTCAAATTGTAAGGGCAGTACCCCTCATCAGAAGAATGAGTGTAGAAACAAGAAAAATAGTTTAGATACTTCCCTGAAAAAGTCCTTAGAAGATGGTGATTCTGATGCTTTGTTTATTTGTGCTAACACTATTAGTGATGATGCTTGGCTTATTGATTTAGGTTGCTCCTACCATATGACTCCTCACAAGGAGTAGTTTACTTTGTATTTAACTTATGATTGGGTAGAATTTTTCCTTGGTGATAACAACATGAAGAAGATTGTTGGTAAGGGAAAGGTAAAGTTGTGTTAAAGTGATGGAAGGGTTAAAACTCTTGATCATGTTTTACATATTCTAGGACTTACGAAAAATTTAATTTCAAAATCAAAGTTAAATGATTCTAGAATGCATTTGAAATTTGACAAGTCTGCTCATAGGTTAGTAAGAGGGAGTTTGGTGATAGCTAACGAATCATAGATTGGGACTTTATTTAGTCTTAATGCATCTACTTATTGTAATTCTACCAATGTAAATAGCACTAAAATGTATATTTGCTATTGCACCATAGATTGGGTCACATAAGTGAAAAGTGTCTTAAGACCATTTTGAATAAATTTATTTCTTGACAGTCTTTCTGATTGTTCTGTAGGTAAATATGATTTTTGTGAGTATTGTGTGTTTTCTAAACATAACAGATCATCATTTCCTAATGGGATTTGTGCCATAGAAAAAAGTACCCTTTGCTTGACATGGGATTAATTCATTATAAAATGGACTTAATAAGGTCTTAATCTAGTGTTGTGAGGCAATTTATGCATCCACACTAGGTCTTGGACCCTTGCAAATTGAATAATATGCTTTTAATGATGTCTTGTAAAGGACTTTCACACTTTTCTAGACATAATTAACCTATTTATCCCTAATTCAACATTACAAAATGTGTTTAATAAATTTTTCATATCAATCTAGAAGGTTTTTGAAATAAACTTAATGTTAAATTAGTGTTGTAATGTGTCTTGCACATTCACATTGATTTTTGTGCCTTCCTAGGCTATGTGGACCTCATTTTAATGTTGTTATGTGTACTTAATCACACTTTCACATTGGATTTTGTGTCCCAAGCCCTATTTTACATTTACATAATCATTAATAAGACCATCTTAACCCATATTGTGCATCCTGAGGTTTAAATTGATCAAATATTCGACAAGATGGCATTTTAGACCTTATTTCCTAATCTCTTGGCATTTGAGCTGTCAAAATAGCCCATGTGGGACCCATTGGCCATGCATGGTGAATCAGTCCCATCTAGGTGGGACCCATTCACTATGTGTGGTGAATGAGTCCCATTTGGCTCAAATTTTGACCTTTGAGTAGGAAAAAAGTGAAATTCAAGTTTAATTTTGCCTCATGTCGGCCTGTGATGAGGTATTAATGGGAAACTAAGGAACAAGTGTGTATAAATATGTGTTTTTCTCCTCATCTCACACACATACATTCTTCATGTCATTCATCATCTATCTTCTATCTCAAGTCAAGCAAGTTAGGGCTTTCACATTGCAAGTCATCAATTGAGCTTCCTAAGACATCCAAGGGCTGATTCTACATGTTTTGTTGTAGAATTTCAAGATCATTCATCATGGAAAGGTAATTTATTCCATTGTTTCATTCTTCATTCCATTCTTTCATCATTTTAGTTTAATTACCTAAATAGGGTTTGACCAAGGCAAACTCCCATGCCTTAACAATCAACATTTCCTCTTTTCTTCTTGTGTGTTTGTATATTTAGGTCTCTTCGAAGCTTGAAAATTGTTGAGGATCAAGTTGAAAAGTCATTCAAGTCATCCCTTCATCATTCAAGTCAAAATATCAAGAAAAAGTCACTTTTAGACCTAAATTTGACAATTTCATAAGCAAACACCTGTAGGAAGCAGAAGTGCAGATCTAGCTCTACAGAATCAACTCTTGAATTTTCAGATTATTGTAGGTGGACTAATTCATCACCGATGGTGAATGAGTCCCATCTGTAGGCTTGAAAAGTGGTTTTTTAATAATTTAGCTCCCTGTAGTCAGAAACCTGTTTCCTGGGCTTTTCATCAAAAGTAGGATTGATTCACCATGCATGGTGAATCAATCCTAGTTGCCATTAATAGTGACTTATGGAATATTCTAGAACATTCTAGCAACAACAATCTTCCTCTAGGTGCACTCTATTCAGTTTCATCAATTTTTGTTTTCATTCATTTAAGTTTCTAGTTCATATTTGCAATCAGCACTGTGTTTTCCAACATCTTGCATTAGATTAGTTTATATTCACTTATTTGCATTTGTAAGAATTTAAACACATCTTCACACACTTCACATCAATATCCAATCCATCCTTATATTAATCTTGAGTGAAACATTGTGCATTTTGGTCCAATCCTTCCCCTTTTAGGTGAAAAACCCTAAAAGAACCAACGAAGGATTTGGGTACCAAAATCCTTCGTTTTAGGGCTAATAAAGATAAGAGATTATTAGAGATAATTCATTTAGATGTTTTTGGACCAGTGGATGTTGAATCTTTTGAAAAATATCATTATTATGTTACTTTCATTTATGATGTGTCAAGATACACCTGGATTTATTTTATGAATGTAAAGTATGAAGTTTTCACTAAGTTTAAGGAATTTAAAGCCTTAGTTGAGAAGAAAATGGATTATAAGATAAGGGTGTTGAGATCTAATATTGGGGGTGAATATTATTCTAGGGAATTTGATGAGTTCTATAAGCATGCAAGTATTGTTTGACAAAAGACTACTCCTTATACACCTCAACAAAATGGGGTAGCAAAAAGAATGAACTGAACCTTGATGGAAAGAGCTAGGATCATGTTGAGTGGTGCTAAGCTTGAAAGATTATTTTGGTCAGAAGTTGTAAGTACTTCATGTTATTTGGTTAATAAATCTCCTTGTTAAGCTCTTGCTGATAAAACTCTTTATGAAGTGTGGATAGGGAGAAATCCTTCTGTTTCACATTTAAGGGTCTTTGGTGTTGAGGCTTTTATTCATGTGCCTCAAGAGAAGTATTCTAAGTTGGATCCAAAAGAAAAAAAATGCATATTTTTTTGTTATAGTGAGAATGTAAAAGGTTATAAGATTTGGAATCCACTAACCAATAAAATGGTTTTCTCTAGCGATGTGATTTTTAGGGAGTTTAGAGCTTTACTCAGGTGAAGAACAACCAAAGGAGAAAGATAAGACAAAAACATTATACTTAGAGACAAAGATTAAGAAGTAGGAAGATGCACATGTGGAAGAACAACCAAATGGATTAGAGGATGGAGAATATAAGAGTTTTCAAAGAGTTCAAATAATGTGCATGCTGCATATGTAGAAGAAGAAGAGTAGCAAGATCCCCTTACTCCTACCTTGAGAAGATCCACAAGGCAACAATATCCAATTGACAGGTATAGCCCATTCAATTTCTATTGTGTATTTTCTTTTTTGAGTAATGAAAATGAGCCTAGATCCTATAGGGAGACTCTTTCTTTAGAAGAAAGCGAGTCTTGGATGCAGGCCATGCATGAAGAGATGACAGCTTTGGATAGTTGTGATACCTAGGATCTTGTGAGTTTTCCCAAAGGAAGGAAGCCCATTGGATGCAAGTGAGTATTTCAAATTAAATTTGGAGCAAATGGTCAGTTAGAGTGGTACAAGACTAGATTAGTGGCCAAGGGCTACTCCTAGAGAGAGGGAGTTGATTTCGGTGAAAATTCCTCTCTTGTTGCTAAGTTAACTTCTATTAGATTCCTGTTATCTATTGCTTCTACTTATGATTTTGAAATAGAGAAAATGGATGTTAAAACTAATTTCTTGCATGGAGATCTTGAGGAAGAGATTTATATGCAACAACCTAATGGTTTTGTTGTGAAGGGAAAATAACACTTGATTTGTAAGTTAAAGAGATCTTTATATGGTTTGAAATAGTCACCCAAGATGTGGTACTAGAAGTTTGATGCTTTTGCATTGAAGTTGGGTTTTGTTAGAAGTGAGGAAGATCATTATGTTTATATTGAGGTTATTAATGATCATATTCTAATCATTGTCTTGTATGTTGATGATATGTTGTTTATGGGTAACAACAAGGTGATCATTAAAGAGCTTAAGACCCAACTTTCTAGCACATTTGATATGAAGGATTTGGGAACTGCAAAATATATTCTTGGGATGGAGATCAATAGAGATTGGCTTCACATAAAGCTTTGGTTAAGTTAGTGTAAGTATGTTGATACTATTTTGCAGAGGTTTAATATGCATGATTGTAAACGAGTAAATATTCCATTTTTGGTTGGTACTAAGTTGATTTTAGACATGTGTCCTAATTCTGACGATGATTTTGAAGAGATGTATAATGTTCCTTATGCTAGTTTCATTGGTAGTTTGATGTATGCAATAGTTTGCACTAGACCAGATATAGCCCAAGCAATGGGAGTTTTGAGCAAGTTTATGTCTAACCTTGCTAGAGAGTATTGAACTTTTGTTAAGAGGGAATTTAGATATTTGTGTGGTACTTCAGATTACAATTTGGCTTATCATGGTACTAATGATGTGGATAAGTCATTGTACATATAGGGTTTTGTTGATGTAAATTGGGTAGGTGACTTGGATAGTCGAATGTCCACTAGTGGCTATGTTTTTACTTTGTTTGGAGGTGCAGTGAGTTGGATGAGTAAGAGGTAGCCTATAGTTGAATTTTCCACCACTGAAGTAGAGTATATAATAGCTTCACATTCTTCGAAGGAGGAATTTTGGTTATAGAGACTTGGTAATGGCATTGGTTTTCATTGCATGACTATGAGGATTGGATGTGACAATTAGAGTGCCATATGTTTAGCCAAAAATCTAATGTATCATGCTCGTACTAAGAATGTTGATGTTTAGTATCCTTTGTGCAAGAAATGGTAGAGAATGGTAAGGTTTTGATTGAGAAGGTTGACACTTTGGATAATGTTGCAGATTCTCTCATGAAGCCAATGACCATAGCTAAGTTCTCTTGGTGTAGGAAGGGCATGGGCCTTGATCACTATAATTGATTATATTTTATTTGTATCTCATGGATGTAGTTACAATGTATAATGTCAAGTGGGAGAATGTTAGGATAGGTGACATTATAATTTCTATCCTAAGTTGATTTATGTGTCTCCACATTCTGTAGAAAGTGTTCTAGGTGACATGAGAGACAAAATATTTTTTATTTATTTTCCTATGATGAATTGTAATTTCATTCAAAGAGGTGGATCCATTATGATAGCGGTTACAAAGAATATTGGAGGCATATTCCTCTTGGGCATCCAAATTTGTGATTGGGTACCACTTTAGTGTGCATGTCCTTGCATGTTATTTTCATATTTTGGATGCTCTTGCATGGTTGGGTACCCAAGTTTGTATGTTGGTGCATGTTCATGCATGTAGCTGTTAGAGCTGTCAGAGAGTTATGGAGCACTCAAGTTTGAACCAATTCCTATTGGCTATGGGTTAGGCACCCATGTGAAGGCCATCTGATAATTTAATATTTTATTCCATGTTAATGAGTTGTCCACTAAGGGGGAATGGGTTTTTCTAGGTTGTTTTAATTGTTGTTTTGGGATACAATTTGTGGTATTCTCTCCCAAAAACTTCTATATATTGGAGCCTTGAGATGGTGGTTTAGTATGAGTTCTTTGTAGGTTGTTAGAGTGATGAAGTGCTACCAGATTATAGAGAGGATTTTTGTATCGATGTAATTCCTTCAAGATTAATACAAACATTGGATCTCTTTGGGTGTGGAGTTTTTACGTGCAAGGGTTTTTCCACATATATCTTGTGTCACTTGTGTTGACGACTTGTCGTATTGCATATTTTTCTTTCATTTTTGTAACTATCAATCACTTAATCATTTTATGGTAATATTGTAAACATAATTTCAGATTTTCAATCACTTTAATAAGTTCATGTTATTGCAAGTTATACCTTTATTTCCAACATTTTGTATTAGAGCTAATGGTTCTATTAAGAGAGGGACACCTTTCTTGTGAGTGTTGAAGGCTTTTTGGTTGTAGTGGGAGCTTATGCATTACGGGTTTTACTTGTATCCTTCATCATTATTTTGGTCATTACACTACCATTTGATCATTGTTTTGTATCCTATGTGTTTTAGGTTTTACTTTAGGATTTATAAGTGTTTGTGGGGTGTTCATGGGTAGAGGAATTTCTAGGGACCCTCTTTCCCTAGAGGAGATTTTGACTACTACATTAGAAAAATATTTACTTGTACCTTAAGAATATCAAGTTGATAAAGGTAAATTCAAATCAAGATGGTTTAAAGGATAATGAGAGTGTAAGGTTGTGAGAGTTTATTTTAAAAATAATTTTAGTATAATATAATTATGATAGTTTTTGATTTAATAGTTAGGGTGATTCTTCTCAACCAAATTATAAACTTGGCTATCAATTAGGTAGAAGATATGTAGGAGATGGTGATGGCTCAGTTGGAGATGTCCTCATGAAGGAACAAAGCTAAGTTCATTCAAGAGAAGGTAGATATTAAGGGTATGAATTAAAAAAGTCAAAGTATTAATAGAGCATGTTTAGGAATTGGATGCATACAATAAAGGTCCATGTTGGATAATGAAACACTAGGTGGATTCTCATCATTAAAGTGTGTTATATGTTACCAATGGATACACAATGCTAAATTTGGAGGATGAGAGGACAATACAAGAAGTAAGATGTGCATAAATGATTAAGGTTTTTATCTTTAATATGATAGATAATGAAATAGATCTTATGGTGTTAGTGGTGGAATTAAAAATATTTTTTTATAATGGCATTTATAGTCATGCCTATTTCTACTATTGTTAGCAATTCCTATTATATTATTTAGTTTTATCGGTGGTTATTAGGTGGTTATGTAGTTAGACATTGTGCAACTACATTTCTCCTCTTTATATATGTATTTTTTATTCTTTAATAAAATAATTTAAGCATATCAACCCTTCATCTAGTATTAGAGCCATGTAAAGTGCAATTTCAATTTCATAATGGCATAAGGTAGGTATTGGCAGAGTGTTGAGCCTTCGTGGCTTTTGTAGAACTTGTTTAAGGCGTGTGTATTTTTTGGATGAATTTGTGGTAATAGAAAAACTTGCATGCATGTATTCTATGTACACTAGTGAATCAAGCACATTTAGGGAAGATAGTCATGCATCTCTTTCCTTTTGCACCACACCTTTTTTACTTTGAATATAAAAATATACTTGATCTCCTTTTTTCACTCATTGTGGTTCTATGAAATGAGAATCCTCATGATTTAAGAACTAAAAAAATTCATGGCTATTTGTAGCAACATGTAACATAGTTCAAATATTATCCATGATGGTAAATCTCACACAAAAGAATCAACCAAGAATTCAAATTGTTAATAGATTGATGATGCAACCATAGGGAGATTGGTTTTGATTATGGGGGCATGAAAAAAGAGGGTATAGTTCTATAAAACGTGACCTCTAGAATCTCATAATGGAATAATAGATTAATTATTTTTACAATCTTTTGAATTTATTTTCTTCCTTTTTATCCTTTCAATCTACTTTATAAGAGGAATTTTATTTATTTTTAAGTCCATATTTGTGTACCAAACAACAATGGTAATGGTTTTTGACATTCAAGTGTTGCATGAGGAGGATAATAAGTGTTAGGTGTTTGGGTTGGACTATTAAGATCCATACACTAAGGTTACCTTCCATTGATGTTGACTAGTTTATGCCTCCCACTATTAAAATATATAGAATGACTTAACAGGAAGCCACATAGGTACTGGTTGGATCTCTTTGAAAAAAATCATAAGGAGATGCATGGAGAACACAAGCGATATGTTTTTTTCTAAAAGGAATCTTGGTTTAAAGGGTGAGATATTTGCTAAGAAGTTTTATGCAGAGATATATTTGATAAAGAAAACATTTATTATATATGAAAAAAAGAACACTAGATGCAAAATGAATGATAATATTTACGTTGGATCAATGTATACTTACTTGTTGTACTGGGATTCAAAAACTCATACCAAGATGCTAATCAACACAATCACGAAATGAAAACAAATTGCTGCAAAGATTTGAATAAAAATCATAGTCATACTCAATTTTTTTACCAATTATTATTATGATTTGAATGATCAACATTTTCTTTCAGGAGCTACCAGTCTAGAGTAAAAAATAAATTAACTAGGATTTATGGAAACGATGGTGCATCGTGAGAGAAGAAATGACGAAGCTTGGGCAAATATCGCAGATGGAGAATGGCCACTTGTATCTTCTAGACATAACATGTCAGATCCATGTGGCAATGGAAATGATGGGTGGAAAAAAGTTGTATCCCTTCAAAATAGGAGAGATAGAAATACATTCATTAACCAATGAAGAGAAGGATGAAACCCTAATGCTAGATTTTGCAACAAGCCTCAACAATTTAGGGTTCGTAGAAGCCCTAACTTTGATCCTAGTTTTCCTTGCCGGGGCTGCCTGTTTGTTAACAATAGTGGTTGAGATTGTCATTTTACAAAAAATGGAAATAAAAGGCAGAGGAATAATGAATATAGTGGAAATTGGTAGAATCGTTTCCACGATTTTCTCTGTGAAATACTTTTGTGTTAGCTAGAAGGGATAGGAGGAACCCAATATCTTGACCCTTTAGTCCAAAAAAGGAGAATGTAAGATGGCATCAACCTACACCATGGAGATGGGAAGGGAACCATGGAATTTCCAAGGAGATCTAGGTCTCTCTTTGTGAGCCATTATAGGAGAAGAAGAATGAACATGAGGGAAATGCTAAGCCCTCATTGATTGGCCAAAATGGGGGGTTAAGGGAAAAGGCTTCGTGGGTAGACCCTATACCGAAGGTAAGTCTCACTAATGCTTGAATGGTTAAAATATTCTTAGATCTAGAATATAATGCATTAGTTTTCTAAGTCTGGGGGCACAAATTGTCCCTCTTTTAGATTAATGAATGGATTTTTGTAAATTGGTGTGTCTCTTTTGATTTGTATTTGTTGTCGAAGGATTCTTCATTTTTTTATAATAAAGTGGTCAAGGAAAAAGTTATCAAATAGGTCCCTTTTTGGTTTGGAAAGTCCTTTGTTTTGCATTGTTGGCAACCAAATTTCTCTGAGGTGGATTTCTTGGAGGTTAAAAAACTAGTTTAGTTTATCCTGTCGAACCTTCCCTTTGAATTTTCTGATATAGATGCATTGAGGGAAATGGGTAATACTTTGGGGGATTTTGTTAGAGTGAATTGTTTTCTGGAAATGGGCTATCCAACTTCTATGACTTGGGTCTTCTTCAATGACCCTAAAGCCATCCCATCAGAGGTGTGCATTCTATCTAAGTTTGGGATTTTCAATCAACCTTTGTCTCTTACACCAAATCTCAACTGTAAGAAAGATATTGAGCTTGGCTCAGAATTGGATTTTATTCATAGATGATCTGTGTCCTCGCCTAATTAGGATATTGGTGGGATGCCCTCTGATCTCCCAAATAATATGACTTTGGTCCCTAGATCTAAAATTGGGGATCTTTCTTCACCTCTTGTGTGCACACCATTGAAGGCCCTTGTGGCATCGGTCAATGATTGGGTCTTGGATCTTGAGATGCCCCACTTGGAGGATGCTCCATCGATCCATAAGGTTCTAGATTTTCCTTCTCCAATGAAAGGAGTATCTAAAGAGAAACTAATGGGTATGGTGAATGCGATAGTAGAGAAAGTTGATAATGATATATTGAATGAGATTGTGGATGAGGTGGCCTGTGAAGAGGATGATAAAATTGTTTCATCCTCTTTTCCCATCTCCCAAATGGAAGTGGTTAATAAGCCTAAGTCAGTCTCACCAAAAGGTAAAACTAGGAGGAGGAAGCCAAATAGCCATAAAACATAGGTGGAAATTATTATGGGTATTCAAACTACCTTGGAAAGAACACTAAGGTATACTACTAAAAGGTTTCTTTTTAATGATATTGGGAAGAAATCTTAGCCTGAGGGGGTTGTCAGGGCTACAAAAGGCCTCAAAACTAACCCGAGGAAGAGGGGAGAGGAGCTCTCCCCTTAGAAAGCATGAAGGTCTTATCCTAGAATGTTAGGGGCTTAAACACCCCTAAAAAATGATGCTTGATCAAGTGCCAAATAGAAGTTTTGCAACCAAGCTTAGTGTTGTTACAAGAAACAAAGCTTTCAGATTCTTAGGGTAATGCTATATTTAGTTCTTGGGTTAATTGGAAATTTTCGTTTGTGGATTCAAGTGTTTCCTTTGGTGGTCTTTCAATTCCGTGGGGCTCTAGGAGTGTTGATGTTGCTTCTTTTCATTTGACTAATAACTAGATGGGGGTTCAGGTTTCCTATTTATTAACTGGTAACAATATATGGTTATTCAATTTGTATGGTCATTTCTCTTCCCCCATGAAAAAAAGGCTATAGGATGAGTTTTCAATGACATACACTCTTCTTTCGAGGGGAGATCTGAAGGTTTTTGGAGGAGATCTTCATTTCCGCCCATAGACAAGTGGAGGTCTTTCAACTTCCTATTTGTTCCTAATAACCTGAAGGAATCTCTCTATATGGAACTAGAAAAGAGGAAAATATTGTACTTGAAAAAGGATGATGAAATAATTTGGATCAAATCAAATTCAGGCTTCTATTCTATCAGGGATGGCTACATGTCTCTTGTAGAGGTAAAAAATTCTTTGGATTGGCCTCAAAGCCATCCCTGATCTAGAATAAACTAAAAGATATAATTTTAATGGGCACGAGTTGGATCATTTAGGAATCACTCCTATCTTTCCCTATGCTCTTTGTGGGAAGGATTATGAGAGTTTAGATCACCAGTTGCTCTCTTGTGAATATGCACATGCTTATTTTACTTGGCTTCTGAAAAATATTGGTTGGGTGGGTCCTTTACATTGTACCCTATTGAAAAAATTTTAGAGTTGGACTTCTCTCTATAAATATTCCTTTTATGCTTGTATTTGGCCTCTTAGTTCGTCAATAGTTATATGGTCCATTTGGCTTGAGAGAAATAACAAGATCTTCAAGAAGAAAAATAGTGATGTAAATCAAACAATCTTAAGGACCGAGTCCTCCACCTCATAATCGGTTGTCTTATGTCCTTAAGGAACTACATAATCTAAAATATTTTCTTCTTGGGATGATTTGTTTCTTAAATCTTTTCCTTTACTTAAAGATTTTCCTTCAAAAGCCTCAATACAAAATTGTTGTAAGGAAAATTAGATGTGGAAACAACTCTCCTAATGTCAAAACCTCAGGGAAGAATGCAGAGATACCTTTTAAAATTACAATTATAGTCCAATTAAGATGCACATGAAAGAGATAACAGAAATAGAGAATTAGACAAACACAGATGAACACCAGATATACATGGGAAAACCCTTATGGGAGAAAAACCCACCACACCAAGAGAAGTCACTTTGTATTACAGTAACAAATAATTACATACAGAGTTCTATAGAGTGAGGGACTACTTGACCATTGATAGATCTTCATTTCCGCCCATAGACAAGTGGAGGTCTTTCAACTTCCTATTTGTTCCTAATAACCTGAAGGAATCTCTCTATATGGAACTAGAAAAGAGGAAAATATTGTACTTGAAAAAGGATGATGAAATAATTTGGATCAAATCAAATTTAGGCTTCTATTCTATCAGGGATGGCTACATGTCTCTTGTAGGGGTAAAAAATTCTTTGGATTGGCCTCAAAGCCATCCCTGATCTAGAATAAACTAAAAGATATAATTTTAATGGGCATGAGTTGGATCATTTAGGAATCACTCCTATCTTTCCCTATGCTCTTTGTGGGAAGGATTATGAGAGTTTAGATCACCAGTTGCTCTCTTGTGAATATGCACATGCTTATTTTACTTGGCTTCTAAAAAATATTGTTTGGGTGGGTCCTTTACATTGTACCCTATTGAAACATTTTTAGAGTTGGACTTCTCTCTATAAATATTCCTTTTATGCTTGTATTTGGCCTCTTAGTTCATCAATAGTTATATGGTCCATTTGGCTTGAGAGAAATAACAAGATCTTCAAGAAGAAAACTAGTGATGTAAATCAAACAATCTTAAGGACCGAGTCCTCCACCTCATAATCGGTTGTCTTATGTCCTTAAGGAACTACATAATATAAAATATTTTCTTCTTGGGATGATTTGTTTCTTAAATATTTTCCTTTACTTAAAGATTTTCCTTCAAAAGCCTCAATACAAAATTGTTGTAAGGAAAATTAGATGTGGAAACAACTCTCCTAATGTCAAAACCTCAGGGAAGAATGCAGAGATACCTTTTAAAATTACAATTATAGTCCAATTAAGATGCACATGAAAGAGATAACAGAAACAGAGAATTAGACAAAAATAGATGAACACCAGATATACATGGGAAAACCCTTATGGGAGAAAAACCCACCACACCAAGAGAAGTCACTTTGTATTACAGTAACAAATAATTACATACAGAGTTCTGACTTATCTTTCTGATGCCAGATTACAATAGATTTCACAATGATCAACTTTGTACAGGAACCTTCAAGTTACAATCTTTATAAAATCGAAATCACTCTGATACAATTCAAACTGTTCACACAACTGTTCTTCGAACCAACCGAACCCTCGAGCATCTGCAACTTCAAAAACTTTAAACTATATTCATGTCGTTCCCTATCTGTTGAACTTCCTCATAGAACTACCTCAACGGACTGTCTTCCAATAGTTTCCATTCAACTTCTCTGATTGGTCCATGCGACGCCACATAGGAAGTCTTCACTCGGTCAAAAAGCTTCAAACTGTGTTAGCATGTCTATGAGACATTGACTGTGTCTCCCCGATGCCACACACAACTTAGCATCCAATATTGCCAAGATGTTTCCCATCAGCGAGAGGTTCCACTGAGCTTACAACTATTGCATTGACTTCAACATTGCTATCGGCAAGACTTACCGCTCGCCAAGAGGTTACACCGAGACTTCTTAAGTTACAACGAAGCAACAAACGGTCGGCAAGACATTCATCTTTTCACCAAGACCTCACAACGAATGCTTCATGTTAATCCTAGTGCATCCACCAGTCAGAGAGACTCATCGCTTTCACTAGGACCTTATATCGAGGTCCTAAGTCATACTGAGCCGTTAGCATTTCCATCGGCTTCTATCTATCGCTAATACATTCAACTATCGCCAAGAGGTTTCACCGAGATCTCTTATGTTACTCCGTAGTCATACTACTATCGGCAAGACTCCACTTTTGCTGAGACGTTACTCTGAATGATCACAAGTCATACCGAACAATCGGCAAGACTTCTTTCCATCGTTAAGACCTCACAGTGAGATCTTTTGTGCTACCCCGAGTGAACACCATCGGTGAGACATTCGTTATCAATATAAGTCATACTGAAACTCCAAGACTTTCCCCAAAGACTTCATATTAAACACTGTCGGTGAGACATATTACTCGATAAGACTTCTCACCGAGCCACCAAAGGTTATCCCAATGACTCCAATGTATAAGTGTTCGGTGAGACATCCATATCATTGAGAGCTCATAGTGAACATCCAAGACTCTCCCCGATATCCGATTGAATGGCCTGTCAGCCAGAGATCTCCACGAGCGGTGAGAGGTTATAATGAATAAACTGTTACAACGATAGGCACCAAAGTGAAAGCGTTCAGTGAGACTCTTGCAAAGTCACAACAACCTGTACAATTTCAACAAGGTTACTACTGCTAGTCGGCCAGACATGATGGATGTCACACCGACTTTGCCCCAATAGAGGTTATAGCCTGTGATGATTGAGGCACACATTTCTAACAATTGTAAATAAAATAATATTAGAAAAATGGCTAAGTGGTCTCCCCCATTGGATGGATGGATTAAACTAGATTTTGATGGGGCCTCATATGGTAATCTTGGTTTATTAGGGGTTGGTGAGGTTCTGTGAGATAGCAGTGGTATTGTTGTAAAGGTTGTGTGTAAATCCTTGAACACTGGCATAAATAATATGGTAGAGGTTTTAGCATTAATTGTTGGTTTGGAGTTGGCATTAAGCAATACAATCTCCCACATTATGATTGAAGGGTACTCTCAGTTTGTAATTGGAGCCCTCATTAAAAAAGATCTTGGCGCTTGACACCTCAAATATTTGCTTGATCATGTTGTCGTCTTGCTTCAAAAATTTTCAGCCTATCAATTTTTCCAATGTTATAGGGAAGTTAATTCTTTGGTAGATAATATGGCTAATAGGGAAATTGGTTTCTCTCTCCCCCTTACTATTTTATCACCTGGTGATTTAAATGTTTTCTTGGACTAATGTGTGTTGGCATGTGGTAGCTCTGCAATGCCCTATGTAGGAAGATTTTGTTTTAATTGCATAGTCTCCATGACATGCTCTTTGAACTTTGGATACTCTAATGGATTTGGGATGATATGTAATGGTGCCCAACGGTCTACTTGACATTGAGCATGGAAAGTTGATGTGACATTCTGTTGGCTATTGAGGTGGCCCTCATGGCACTTCTAATAGAATGGAAATTATTAATTTGTGTTAGCATAGGTGGGTTTTTTTTTGTGGTGATCTCCTTGATGTCGAATGAATTGATTATGCTTCTAACGATCCTCATGACATCAAATCTTGGCATTGGCTAAATGTGGTGGCCTCCATGACACCCATAGAAAAGTGGCATTTATTTCTCAAAGTTTTGCATTCAAATTATTTTGTGGGATGGTCCTCTTGACATCCAAATCATAGATTCTTTTCTGTTGATCGATGGTCTCCATGATGTTGTGTCATATGGACTTGGTTGTGACCACTTCTAAGATGGTCCCTTTGACATCCCTACTCTGTGTGGTTATGTTCTGCTAAGGTAGTTCTGGAATGGTCTCCATGGCGATGACCAACTTGACACTACATCATTAATATTCATTGGTTGCTCTGCTAGTGATGATCCTTTTGATGTCATTGGCACATACAGGTGGTAGATTGCTCATGTGATTAGGTTATTTCATCCCGATTCTCACATGGTCGGGAATGTCTTGGGAAATAATGCCTAATAAAGATTACATTTTTGGCGAAAGCCTTTTAATTTGTGTGTCTATCTCAAAGTCTTTTCAGTGATATCATTTTTGAGGTGGCTTCATGATTGTTTGGCAACTGTCTTAAATGTTCCACATGTTCTTTCAACTACCACTAGTACTCCTGATGGTGTTCATGCCAACTTCTAATATTTGGTACAATTTATGATTATACAAGTGTGATTTTAATGCAAGCCATCTTTAAATCCCTATTGGTTCATTTTCAGTTTATTTTGCATTTGGGTATGTTGGGTTTCTACAACATTTGGGTTGTCATGGATAGCTTATTTAGATTTTTCATTCTGTCAATATTTCATGAGGTGCATGTTCATCATAATTCCCTGGGTGACTTGATAAAAACTACTTTTGTAATTCACTTCTCGCAGGTGGAAGTGGGAATTTTAAATGTGTTAGATCATGAGTGGCTTGAAATGCATCCCATGGATCTTCTAAATGAGTTAGCCTCTCTTTTTGTTTCGAACTTGATGGATGTATTATGGTGCAATGAGATAGTAAGGTTTATCACAGGAAGCTTCTTCCTGCCACATGTGTGTCCAATGTATGCTTTGGAATTGACCCTTGAAAGCTATTATCTTTGTGCCGGCACAAATATGATTGGAGGTGTCATTTTTAGGGTGTATCTCCTATCCTCACATGCCTTGCAATCCCTCCTTTGTGTCATGGTCCAAGATTTAGTGGTTGCTCAGTCTTCTTCATTTCATGCTAGCCTTCATGCCCTCAGACCAATATTGAGGTGTTAGGAATAATTTGATGACCCTATTTCATGCAGTCCATTTTCTCTTCAAACATGCTCTGAATAGCCCATTCTATGAACCATATTTTTCCCCTCTCGTAGACAAGGCCTCCTTTGCTGAGAGTGGGTTTTGATGGGTCTTGTTATTCTATGAGTGTGCGAGGTGGATAACATGTTGTTCTATCATATTCTGATGGTGGGATCCTTTTTGTATATTTGATGCTTCCTATTTTGCTCTCTAGGCTTCGGTAGTTCTGCACTTTTTGGCTCCAGTATATAGCTATTCTCTAGTATTTAGCCTCTTTTTTGGATAATTGGCTTTACCCTATAATCATTTTGGCTTGGGAGGTCCTTGGAAATGCTCAATTCTTGCTATTATCTTTTTTTAATTACAAGTCATGTAATCCTATTGTGTTCTCTCCAACAACTATGTATATTTGGGCATATTTTTGGAATCATTTGCTTGTGAAATTTTGTAAGAACTTTCAAGCATTAATAGAAATCCTTTTACAGTGGCTCAACCACTTTTATCTAAAAAATAATTACTACAAAGATTATATTTATGTGACCTAAATTTACAAGGAAACATCCCAAGGATGAACCATTTGTTCTAATGGGTTTACAATGCACTTCCAATCTTGATATTATTAGTGTGAAGAAAATCCCAAATGGTAATATGTGTGAGATTATAAGAGGATCCATAATTGAGGTCAATGTGTAGACATCTAAAACTATATGAATGTATCACACATTCATAACTCCACATTTTCATCTTCATCAGTTTTTCATCATTTTCATCACTCTCTATGCAGTTTTCATCACATTTTCATCATTTTTATCATTTTATGTCATTTTCCCTCTAATTCACCATTTTTCGTCTATTAATTAAATATTTTTTTAATTATTTGATTAATTCATCATTTTTCTTCCATCCCACCTAATTAAATAATTTTTAATTATTGAATTAGAAAAATCTAATTTTGCTCCATCTCCCATAATTAAATAATTTTTTATTATTTAATTAACTAAATTTCCCTCATACTTGCACATAGACTATTCTATTTCCAAAATAGAATATTCTATTCCTCTCATAATTAAATAAATTTTAAATTTATTTAATTCCCTAATTTCCCTCTCAAAGGAATATTTTGTTTGTAAAAATGAAATATTCTCTTTTCAAAATATCCCAAATTAATTTCCTTAAAATAAGGAGATATTTTAAATTAACTAAATCTCTCATTAATTTTCCACCCTTGATCTTCTTGATCTAATCTCATCCACTGATTTCATCCTTCAATCTCCACCATTGATCAAAATTTTGCAAATCTATAAACTAAGAGATCCTCCTCATTCAAATTCATTCACAAGCATTTAGATTCATGATTATCAAGAATTTTGAGCAATTTAAGCATTTGGTGGATCACATCTTCATCAATTCAAGCTTTTGCAAGAATTTGGTTCTAGGGTTTGAGCAATCCAACACACCAATTCTTCAAGATTTTATAATTGAATGTTAGTTTTTCCTTTTTTTATCTTGTTTTGGTTTTATTTTTCATTTGGTTATTTAATGTAAGAAAAATCCTCTTGCTTCCAAAATACATATTCACACAATAGGAAATTCACTACCCACACACTTAAATATCAATGACACAAATATTGCAACAAAACTACTCAATTTTATTTAATTTCACTTTACAATCAAACTATACATCTACAACAAATTAATTATAATGTTTGGCCTCTCGGTGGCCTTCTCCATCTATTTATGTCTTGCTAACTTATTCAAATACCTACAAAACCCACCGTGTCTTCAACACAACCTTTTGAAGGTTGTTGTTGTTATTCTAAAATATATTTAATGAATATTTAAAGCAACACCATGAATGGGTTGTTTTACCTCTTCTTTCCCACATCACCGTCTCTCTTTTTCCTCCTTTCTTTTGTGCTTCTACTTCCTCTTTTCTTTCTTCTACTCTTATTTCTTTATTAAAGCCCCCTCTACCACTTCTTGCTGAAAATACTATTTTAACTTCCCCAAACATGGGTGTCTCTATTGGGATATGGTGTTGTACACCATTGCATAAAATGTTTTATTATAATGTTGTAATTGAATAATTATTTAGTTGTGATGCACCTTGGTGGTGTGGTTAATCACACTAGGTAATTATTTGGGGACCACTTTATGTTGTATTGTAAAATTGTATTATTATTTAATGTGTGGGAGACATGTGATAATAATTTAATATTGGGAAGAATATTAAATAAAGTGAAGTCTTAGTACCCAATATTAAATAAGGGGTTAGTGGTTTTGTATTCACATGGTTTTGTAGTACGTGGTTTACTTTTCCACTAGTTGTATTTTGTGTGAGCTTGTGTCTATAAAAGAAAACACATGTGTAGTGGTTTAGGTTGGGCTAAGTGGGTTGGATGTCATCATTGAGTCTTTTTGAGGAGTTCATATGTGAAGCATGGCATGGGATGTGGATTCATGCCTGACACATGAGGATGCATTGAGAGGCTTGATGCTTCAGAGGTATTCATTATAACTCTTGTATTGATTTATTGCTAAATAATATGATGGAGTATGGATGCTTTTGGAGGTTGGGTTTTTCCCTCTTGAGGGTTTTCCCAGGGTATATCTTGTGTTATCTTGTGGCTTGTATAATTAACCTATGCATTGTCATTACTTGTATGCATGTTTATCTCTCATGGATTATGTAGGAAATGGAATAAGTTTGTGGGTTGAATGCAATATTTCCTAACAAGTTTAGTATCAAATCTTTCATGGTTGAAGTATTTTTGTTATAACCCTAGTTTTAGATTTTTTGCAAAGTTGAAGCCATGGAAATGCAAGTAGGGTTTAAGGAATTACAAGATATGAAACACACATTGCAAGAGTTTGTATGCAGATTTGGGCTTTTGGGTTGTCAAGGTGTTGATTTTATTGTAGATCTAAAGTTATCCAAATTTGGGTGAAAGAGGGTTTCTTGGTTTGAGTTTTCATATGAGGGTTTTGTTGGCAATATAAGGGCATACAACTGAGAGGGGGGGTGAATCGGTTGTCATAGAAATTCAAAACTTATCCAACTTATTAACCTTATTCTCATATATGATTATTAACCATGAAAACATAAATCATCAACACATCAAAAACACTATGTATAACACCAAGAATTTTTACATGGAAACCCTGTTAGGGGGAAAACCATGGTGGAGGTCAGTCCACAAGATTATACCCTATTAAAAGTATAATGAAAATGAAATATGGGGAATTCACATGCATTCAGGCACACTGCCTAGAGCTCATTGCTCAATTACAAAGGAAGACACACTGTCTTACAAAGAGATTCAGATTAAAGCCATCTAGTTTTTGAATTGAGAAAATAACATTTGCTAATGCCTAATTATAGTTCCAATTAAGTACATGAACACTTCTCCACTCTTCTTCACTCTTCTTCACAATATTATTTTCCTTTAAATGATTTAGAACATTATTTGTGCATACACACATTCAGTATCCATCAAATGAAATGAACAATCACTTTTATATATCTGCAACAAGAAATTTCATCGCTACAAGTTGACCGCAAAGAAATAATAAAATGAATATAAATTGTCGGCCCAAAAAATTTAAGATTATCAATGCGAATTAACCAAGTTCAGACAAAAATTAGTGAGGACCCAAAACAACATCTCCAACATGAAAAAACTTCAATTAATTTATCCTCGAAGATCCACAACATGCTACAAACACTATGTCAACCAAGAACAAGAAAAATATGAACATGCAAGAGAAAATATTAGATCACAAGCACAATGATCAATGTGGATGTGCAACAAAGATATAGCATGATCTAAAAACATCTACAAGCATAAAAAATTATAAGAAAATCATCCACAACAAATGAACTAACTGAAATAACATCATCTTCAATCAGGAACACCAACTGAAGAAACAAAAAAACTATCTGAATGAAAATATTCATAACTCAATCAAATCTTCATGCAGATCTCTGAAACTTGACTTGGATAAACTAGATACACTAAAAAACAAACTCTTTAGTCCACAACCTCTTATCAAGAATGTACATAAAGAACCACCATACTAAACTTCACTTCACCACTGATAATCTCCAACTCATTTATTACAATTTCCTCAATATCCTCGACATATACAACTTCAAATGAATTAATGATAATAGTGTTGACATCAATGACAACCACAACATCCAACAATCTCCCCCTTTGGCATTGATGGCAACACATGATGTGAAAAACACCATCAATGCAACTAACTCCTGCTTAGGTTCTGAGTCATCTTCTCCTCAATACTTTCACATAATATTTCTCCCCACAAGGCTATTCTCCTCAGATAATCACCAGTTTTTCACATGAAGCATCTCCCCCTTTAACATCAATGAAAAAAATATCTAAGCTCTAAACCACATATATGAACCATTTGACTACTCCCCCTGAGTAGCAACCACCACAACATCAATCCGAAGAAAGATATGATTATGAAATGCACAGAATGATGCAATGCAAGGAATTCTTAGTTCTGATTAGGAGGGGTAATCACCCCTAACTTCCCTCTGAGATACTCAAAATTATCCTTAGGCAATTACTTGGTAAATATTTATGTAATTTTCTCCTTAGTAGGCACATACTCTAGTCTGACTTCCTTTTCACTTACCTTATCCCTCAAAAAGTGAAACTTGATAGATATATGCTTTGTTTTTTAATGCTGCACTAGATTCTTGGAAATGTTAATAGTACTTGAGTTATCACATAATATATCAATAGGCTCATCATATACAACTCTGATATCCTTCAACATCAGTTTCATCCATAATACTTGAGTACAATTATTAGCAATAGCAATGTATTCGACCTATGGAGTAGACAAGGAAATTGCATTTTGCTTCTTACTTAACCATGAAATTAGCTTCTTACCCAAGAAAAATGCTCCACCACTAGTAATTTTTCTATCATTCACATCTCCTACCCAGTCAGCATCAGTAAAGACACTCAAATTAAGATCACCATCTTTAGGATACCATAGGCCAAGATTAGTAGTTCCCTTGAAGTATCTAAAAATTTTCTTCTCAGCAATCACATGAGATTCCTTTGGATTAGCTTGAAATCTTGCAACAATACATACAACATTCATGATATTAGGACTAGTTTGAGTTAAATACAACAATCCACCAATCATTGATCTGTATCTTTTATGATTTTCTTTCAAAGAATCATCTTCTATTTTCAACTTGCATCCGGTCACCATAGGTGTACTAGCTAGCTTTGAATCTTCCATACCAAACCTCTTCAACAATTCCTTCACATACTTGGACTGAGATATGAAAATTCCTTTATCTAACTAAGTAATTTTTAATCCCAAAAATAATTTCATCTCACCAATCATAGACATCTCAAATTCATTTTGCATCTCATTAGAAAACTTCATGCACAAACCATCATCTCCTCTAAAAATGATATCATCAACAAAGACTTCAACAATCAAATTTTCTTATGATCAATCTTGAAATATAAATTACTATCAATAGTACCTTTGTTAAATCCAAGCTTCAACAAATACTTATCCAATCTTGCATGCCATGCTCTAGGGGCTTGCTTGAGTCCATACAATGCTTTCTTCAACTGACACACCATATCTTCCTTATCAGTCAACTGGAATCCATCAGGTTGCTCAACATACACTTCTTCCAATTCACCATTTAGAAAATCTGATTTTACATCCATCTGATAGACTTTGTAGTTCTTGGGAGTAGCATAGGAAAGAAATAATCTTACATCTTCAATTCTAGCAATAGGGGCAAAATTATCTTCAAAATAAATTCCTTCCATTTGTGAATATCCTTTACATACTAGTCTTGCTTTGTTTCTAACCACTTCATGTTGCTCATTTAGTTTGTTTCTAAAGACCCATTTGGTTGCAATTACATTCTTGTCCTTAGTTATAGGAACAAGAATTGATGTATCATTCTTTTCAATCTATTTTAAATCTTCTCTCATCGCTTCAACCCAATGCTCCTCTTTACATGCTTCATTCACACTAGTAGGCTCAGTCTTTGAAATGAAGCAATCATCATCTGCAATCTTTCTCATAGTCTGGACACCTTTGTTCTTATCACCTATAATCTGATCTTCTGAATGATTCAATATTACATACCTCAGAGTCTTCTTAGGATGTTCTTCAACTTTAGGTTCTTCTGATCTCTCTTCTTCATTTTATTGATTTACTGGATTGATTTGCACTTGATTTGTAGTTTGAACTTGCTTTCCTTGGTTTGTACTATCATCCTGATCAATAGAATCATATCCAAAGGTTCTGGATAGTGTACCTGAGTCTTCTTCAACCTTAACATTTGCACTTTCAACCATTTTCTTCAATCTTTTATTGTAACATCGGTAGGCCTTACTTTTAGTAGAATAACCCAAAAAGATACCTTCATGACTCCTAGCATAAAACTTTCATATGTATTCATCTCTCTTAATATAACATCTACTTCCAAATATCTTGAAGTATTTAACAGTAGGCTTTTGACCAGTTCATAGCTCAAAAGGGGTCTTACCAGTTTCACCTTTGATTTGTACCTAGTTGAGTGTGTACATAGCATTACTCACAACTTCTCTCCAATAGATATGAGGAAAATTTCCTTCTAGAATCATAGTTCTAGCAACATCTTCAATTGTTTTGTTCTTCCTTTCCACAACGCCATTTTGCTGAGGGGTCTGCGGGGTAGATAATTGTCTCTTTATTCCATTCTCTTCACAAAAATAATTAAATTCACCAAAAGTGAATTCACCACCTCTATCTGATCTTAGACATTTAATCTTCAAACCTATCTCTATCTCAACCATAACTTTAAAGATCTTGAACTTTTCCAGTGCTTCAGATTTCTCCCTTAAGAAAGTAACCCATATCATTCTAGAATAATCATCAATGAGTAACATGAAATACCTATAACCTTGTAAAATTCTGACCATAGAGGGACCACATAGATTAGTATGCAAAAGCTCTAACAATTCATTTGAACAATACTTTTTACTCCAAAATGAAATCCTAGTTTTCTTTCCCAATTGGCATTCCTTGCATATTGCATTAGTAGGTTTCACCAATCTGGGTAGATCTCTCACAGCCTTAGTGGAACTTATCTTTACAATATTATCAAAGTTAACATGACACAACCTCCTATGCCATATCCAAATTTCATCAACTTGAGCAATCAAACAACTTTTACTAGCAACACCCAAGTGAAAGATATTACATTTTATTTTTGTACTTGATGCAATTTCATTTTTGGAACTCAATATTCTACACTTTCTATCTTTGAACTGAAGATTGTATCCTTTATCAACCATTTGACCAACACTCAAAAGATTATGCTTCAAGCCTTCCACATACAAAACATCATCAATATTATGCTTACCATCAAGAGAAATGCAACCTCTTCCATTGATCACACCAACTGTATTATCACCAAATGTCACAACACCACCATCATACTTTTCCAAGCTTACAAACTTACTTTTGTCTCCCGTCATATGATGTGAACATCCATTGTCAATTACCCATTCATCTTTCTCTTCAACTCGAGTAACCAAGGCTTTCTACACATTTGTACAACCAACAAATTCAGTAGATACAAGATTATTTTCCTTGATAGAAATAAATACCCATTCATCATCACTTCTATTTCCTTTATCAGATTCATCATCTATCACACCTTCATCAATAGCATAGTAACACTTCTTCTGAAATCTAGGCTTGTTATGTCTTGGTTTAGCAGCTCTTTCCAAACATCTTGATGCAAAATGACCTATCTTATTGCAAGAAAAATATTTAAGAGGCATCATACTTACCTTTTCCTGTTAGTACTCTTTTGACAATAAGTGCTTCCAGCTCTTCTAGCTCTCTTTCTTTTTCTTCAATCTGTCTAATTTCATCTTCATACTTGAACGTCTTCATCTAGAACGTCTTCCTAGATGAACTTTCACCCTGATCATATCTTTGTCTATCTCTTCTAGAAGTAGTGGCCTTAAATGTAGATTCAACCTTAGGAAGGGCATCACCAAATTTCCTCAACTCAAAAGCAGTCAACTTACGAACCAAAGTATCTTTGGTTATGTTTGTTACAGTCTGGAGCTCTTCAATAGCACTAGCTTTGACTTTGTAAGAATCAGGAAGGGATCTAAGCACTTTAGCAAAAATCTTAGATTCGTCTATCTTTCCACCCTGACACATCTAATACCACACACAAGTTCATTCACTCTTTACATGAAAGTATTAATATTCTCATCATCACCCATTCTCAACCTTTCATATTTCCCTTTCAAACTCTGCAACTTAGCAATCTTCACATTAGCATCACCTTCGTTCAAGGTTTCCAATTTTTTCCAGATCTCATGAGTAGTCTTCAAATCCATAACATTTGTCATCTCAGAATTAGTCAAAGCACTCAACAAAGCTTCCTTAGCCTAGATGTTATACTCAACATCTTTGATCTCAGCAAAAGTAGTAGGACCATTCTGTGGAATAATATACATATTACTTGTAATGCTCTAGTAGGGTTCACCAATGCATCTCAGATGGCACTCCTTTTGATTCTTCCACAAAGAATAATTTGTTCCATCAAATCTCTGACTATCCTTCTTGTAACTTTCGATCCTGGATCACCTTTTGCTGTTAAACTTCTTCCAAGGAACCTGCTCTGATACTAATTGTTGGCAATACAAGGGCAGAAAAATAAGAGGGGGGGTGAATCAATTGTCACATAAATTCAAAACTTATCCAACTTATTAACCTTATTCTCATATCTGATTATTAACCATGAAAACATAAATCATCAACACATTAGAAACACACATAATACCACTATTTTTTACGTGGAAACCTTGTTAGGGGAAAAACCACGATGGAGGTCAGACTGGTACAAGATTATACCCTGTTAAAAGTATAATGAAAATGAAATATGGGGAATGCACATACATTCAGGCATGCTTCCTAGAGCTCACTGCTCAATTACAAAGGAAGACACACTGTCTTACAAAGGGATTTGGATTAAATCCATCCAAATTTTGAACTAAGAAAATAGCATCCGCTAATGCCTGATTATAGTTCCAATTAAGCACACGAACACTTCTCCACTCTTCACTCTTCTTCACACTATTCTATTCCTTAAAATGATTTAGAACATTATTTGCACTCGCACACATTTGGCATCCATCAAATGAAATGAACAATCACTTTTCTATATCCGCAATAAGAAATTTCATCGCTACAAGTCGACCACAAAGAAATAATAAAATGAATATAAACTATCGACCCAAAACATTAAAGATTATGAATGCGAATCAACCAAGGTCAGCCACAACTTAGTGAGGACCCAAAAAAACATCTCCAACATGAAAAAACTTCAATTAATTTCTCCTTGAAGATCCAAAACATGCTACAAACACTATGTCATCCAAGAACAAGAAAAATATGAACACGCAAGAGAAAATATCGGATCACGAGCACAATGATCAATGCAAATGTACAACAAAGATAGAGCACGGTCTAGAAACATCATCCACAATCATCAAAATTCACAAGAGAAGCATCCAAAACAAATGAACTAACTGAAATAGCATCATCTTCAATTAGGAACACCAACTGAAGAAACATAAAAATTGTGAGAATGAAAATCTTCATAAATCATCAAATCTTCATGCGGATCTCTGAAACTCGACTTGGATAAACTAGATATGCTCAACAAAAAACCCTTTAGTCCACAACCTCTAATCAACAATGTACAAAAATAACCACCATACTGAACTTCACTTCACCACTGACAACCTGCAACTCATTACAATTTTCTCAATATCCTCGACATACACAACTTCAAATGCATTAATGCTAATAGTGTTGACATCAATGACAACCACATATCAACAACACAACCACAACATCCAAAAAGTTTTGTAGGGGAAATTTCATAGACGACCTCTTGAGACAAAATGGACCTCATAGTTGGATGTAGGTTTGCCAAGAGACGAAGATTGATATAAAATTCAACCTATTTTGAAAAAGTTGAAAAAATGCCTTTTTTTTAATTGTACATCCTTTTCGGCTACCCAATTATGTCTATTGTAGAAAATAATTAAAAATAATAATAAATAAAAAAATGTGCATCGAAATTTTTATTACTTGTAAAATGAAAAAAAAATGTTAGAAATTTATTTGAATAAAAAAAATTGAAAAAAAAAAATTGTGTGGGGGGGATTTCTGCAGACCAACCCCCCCACATCCCACCTGTACCATAGAAAAATGGATCATTGAAATTTTCATGGTCTTTTAGGTCTTTCTTCATGATGCTTGGTCTAGTTTTCTTTGATTTAATGTTGTAATGTGACTTATGCATTCACATTAAGTCCTAAAAATTTAAATTATGGTGTCTTGTGAAGGTGTTGTGAAGTGTTGTAACACATTTCTACACTTTTCTAGACTCCTTTAATTATAATTCACCTAAATACCACCTTTTCATCACTTGTAAAGTCCTATTTTGAAGTGTTGTAAAGTCTTGTAACAAGATTTCACACTTTTCTAGGCTTAATTTCACTATTTACACCTTTCTTATGCTTTATTTGACCCCTTTATTCACTCATAAGACTTAATTAAGTGTATTTTTGAATGTAAACCCAACAAAAAACATTAAATGTGACTTAATTCCCGACACCCACTTACAAGTCCAAGGTGGGACCCATTTTCCATGGGTGGTGAATGAGTCCCTCTTGGCTCCAAATTCAAAATATTTCAAAAAAAAATTCGTATTTTTATTCAAAATTACCTTATGTCAGTCTGTGATTAGGTATCATTGGGTTACTAAGGCACAAGTGTGTATAAATAAGTGTTTTTCTCCTCATTTTACATCTCCTTCAATCTCCTAATTCATTCAAGCATTCAATCATTCATTGGGTTACTAAGGCACAAGTGTGTATAAATAAGTGTTTTTCTCCTTATTTTACATCTCCTACAATCTCCTAATTCATTCAAGCATTCAATCATCCATTTGAGCACTTTGCATCATTCAATCAAGCATCAATCAAGCATCTTGGAGCAGCCATTGACATAACTTTAGATTTCTTCAACAAGGTTGTGGTGAGTTTAGGACATTTGCATATTATTTAGTCATCTTTCCTTGTTCATTTCATTTCATTTCATCATTAAGGGTTTGATTACTAAAGTGGGATTTGACCAAGGAAAATTCCTATAACCTAACCCTTAACCATTTTTCCCCTTTTGCATGTGTGTTTGCAGACTTGTGTATGCATATTTTTCAAGCAATTAGATGTTGAAAGGTGGTCAAGAAGTCAACAAAGTGTTTCAATTCAACTACATCCTATTTCAAGCTTGGAGACAACCTAAAGTTCATTTTTTGTAGATTTGACTTCGTCAACCCAACAAGAAGACAAGTGTAGATATGGTGCTACAAAATTGGTCCCTGATTTCACAAGATTTTGGGAGAGGACTAATTCACCATCAGTGGTGAATGAGTCCCACCTTAAGGATAGAAAAGTAGATTTTGTCAGATTTTGGATCTCGATAGCTAGAAACCAGTTTCCAATATTTTTTTCAGTAGCAGGACTGATGTTCCATCAGTGGCGAATGAGTCCCACTAGTGATTTTCACTAATTTCTGCCAACATTCATATCACTCTAGATTCATCATTCACTTCCTAGGTGCACTCTGTTAAGCCTTGTTTAATCTTGTTTGCATTAGTTTACTTCTTTATTGCATTTTTTGCATATCACATTGTGTTTTCATACATTGCATACACTGGTAGATTTTGACCCATTTTTTGACGACTGTCCATTAGAATTTCGACAGATGTTCGTTGCTATTATTGCGTCAGAATTTTGACGACATTTGAAACTTCAAAATTCTGGCCCGACATCCATCAAAATTTCGACGGACGGTTGTCGAAAAATGGGTCAAAATCTACCAGTGATATTTCTTAGGTTTTGCATTCATAATCAGTCAATTAAATTGCTTAGTTTCATTTAGATCATCACATTTAGCCTTAATCACATCACACAAACATTAAATTGAGTGGACCACATTGATTTTGAGGATTTATCTCTCCCTTTAGGTGAAAAACCCTAAGAGTGCAAGAGTAGCCTATAGACCTCATCAAAATCTATGGCTCACCACCACAACACGACCCCTGCCATGCTGACAGTACTAATATAGTACTACCAGTGGGCAAGCCTTATCGACATTGCCAGTCGATAGGTCCCTAACTGGCAGGGTTTTCAGGCTCTTGGCTCCAACTCCTGTCTAGTAGGGGGTGGTTGGAGCGTCAATTTTTAAACCGCCAATATTTTAATTTAAAAAAAAATAAATTTTTAATAATTTCCTTTGAAATAAAACTCACCTCCCGAACTTGAAAAGTTTATGAACCAAAATTAATAATTGGTCGCATCCAATACATAGGAGTATAAATTTTTAATATTGAGAAATTAAATCGGATTGTAATGCCATTTCAAATCCACCACCAAGGGCACCATTGGTCAGCCACTGCCACCTGTGGACCACCAGTGGGCCACCACAGAGCCACCAAGGGGTGAAATTGTGCATTTTATAGCAGTTTTTTTCAAACACATGTAACTTTTTCCCACTATGGGTATTTTTTAACTTCTTGTAGTTGTTGGAAATCTGGTTCCAAGCACTACACAATGGTAGAAGTTTTGTTTGCTAATTTTCCATTTTGACATGTTTGTGGGGCTTGGAAGTCATATGTTCTTGTTTGCAATATTTTGGTCATAAATTTTGCATACATAATCGAATTTTTGATTTTTAAGATTCATTGGAGATCATTTGCAGTGTACTACATAGTGGTTTAGATTTTTTATCAGTTTGAGTAGGATGATTTTGGTACTTATTTGATTGATTGTAGGATGCTAAGATTTAGGATGTGATTGTGTGAGCATATAGATGATTCAAGAGGCGAAACCTTTAGGGAGTACCCATTTTTATATGATATTTATGATGGTATAGCTTATTATTAGTTTGGTGCTTCCTGGTACAGGTTTATAGGTGTTCTTTAGAGTCATACATTGATGGTGATAGGTACACATGTTTTCTTCAATTTTGAGGACATGGTTGGACATGGTTTGAGACTTGGAGTCTTGTATGGGTGATAGTTGAGTGTAGGTAAAATATTGGCTATGATTATGGTGTCATGGATATACAGGTACATTTGATGCATTGGCATGACATGATCATGTATGTGGTTGTTTGGTGGTGATATGGTTTGATGTTAGGATATTTTTCTTATCTTCTTGATGCTTATTTGGTTCTTTGACTATGACTTCTCATTTATGGACATGGTTGGAAAATTAGATCTATGGTTGTTTTGGTGTTTGAGTCTTGGTGTCTACATGATTATTGTTGTCACCTAGAAATGCACCCTGATGCAAAGTTGTAAGAACTGAGCTTTCCAGTGAAACATTGGATCACTCCAAGGCTGTGGGTCACCTGAGATTGGAGTGAACCTCCAGAGAAGGCCGACATCCTTTGGTATCACCTAGACTACTGTTTCTTTGAAGGGAAATGGATAAGGAGTACATAAATTAAAAGATTACACTAGGGTGATACACCAAACTGTTTGAGAAATCATGAAATGAACACAGGAAGAACATACACTTGAAAGCCTAATTGCTATTCTCAGAACAACCTCTTTCAGATTTAATGCTTTATTCCTAACAGGTTTGATCTACATACACATCTCAGGAAGGAAAGATTAATTTCACAACTCTAAGATATGAATAAAGAACTATAAAACACAGTTAAAGACTTGCATGCTCAAAGGAAAGATACAGAAATGAGAATTAATACAAACGCGAATACAAACTTCCCAGGTAAACTCTATGTTATATTTAGGATTCTAGTTGAGTTACAAAAACATACATTAATTGAGGAAGGATTGATAAAAAATCACTAACTCCCTTGAATGCATAACCTGAACTATTTACAAAAAGGCCAAAAATGCCTTATATACAGACTGTTATCGGCCCATTAGGGCTTACAAAAATATCGGAGCTCATAAAGATCTACCCTCAGATATTTTGGATGAAGTTAATGCTGAAGCCTATTTGTCCCTGCTGTATGTGTTGGTGAAGAGTTACCCTCGTAGAAGCCTTCTTCAGATATTCTTCAGCTACCGCATTCATTTGATCCATCGTGTCCAGTTGAGCTACTTCGGTTGCACCTTGAATGCCTTGAGCTTGCAACAGATACACATTGCCCTTCATTCTTTTGATGCTCTTTAGAATACCATGGTTTACCCTCAGATTTCTCTGATTGGCTGAGTGAAATCCACGTAGCTTCTTTGGGTGGTCAAAACTTCCCCTGTTGAACCACATATTGGTGAGACACTAATCGTGTCTCCCCGATGCGGTTAAATCTTCTCATAAGCATCAGCAAGACATGGAACCATCGTTGAGAGCTCCCAGCGAGACCTAAAGATCATACCGATGCTACTAGAGCTATCGGCGAGACACCATTTATTGCCAAGAGGTTAGTGGGTTGACGAGTCACATGGAGATCCCTCTCTATCACTAAGACCACATGATATTAGTAAGACATCACTCTGAAAATCAGTCGCTATATCGATGAAACTCATGTTGGGGAGACCCTCGCTAATATCTGTAGAAGTCATCTCATCGGGCTCCTTTTCTTCTATCGGCCAGACATCCTTATTTCGGGAAGAGGTTGTGCCAAAGGCACTTTAGCTTTGGTGAACACATATTTCATTTCACTTCAGCAAGACTCCTTGGTATCACTGAGACATCACACAGAAATCCTTTCCATTTGGCGAACTCTTCATTCGACAAGACACCTAGCGAGACCCCCTGATGTCAGCATGACCTCTTGTGTCGCTGAGACATTTCATAGAACTCCCCCTCTTCTTAGCGAATTCCTTTTCATTCTAAAGGCTTCACTGCTCAGTGAGACTCATGCCGAAGTATGAACCCTCAGTCGGCTTCTTTTCTTTCATCCTGACTCCTACCGGTTGGGAAGAGGTCACCCTGAGCTCCTTATGTTATGCTGAAGGCTCCTCCGTTGTTAGTGAGACCCACGCCAAACTCCCTGGTAAAACACTATCGGTGTAACCCTTGCCAGTCGTTGAGACATTACTGCGAAAGCTTCAAGTCTTGGCGAGGCCTTTCTTTATCTTCGATGGTTCCTTCATACATCGGAAATACATACACCGAAGGAAATATCCTTACTGAAACCTGTACTTTTCACCAAGACATGCCATTCTTGCTAGGACCTCTTAGCGAGTTCCTTCTTTTACTCCGAAGTGTCTAGTCGGTGTGACCTCCTCACGTCACTAGGACATCTCTGTGAAAGTTTCAAGTCTTCCCAAAAATTGCGGTCTCTGTGAGTCTCGCCGAATGATGATTAAATGGCCTATCGGCCAAAAAAATCCATGGGATAAGAGGTCATACCGAACCCCTCCTGTTATAGCAATAGGCTCCACAATGACGCGTTTGGCCAGACAAAGACTGGGTCACAGCAACCTATTCAAAATAGAAACAAAACAAAAATGTGCCCAAGCTGCTAGTCGACCAGACAATGGAGATGTCATGCCAACTTGGTTCTAATGGAGGCTCGAGTTTGTAATTCATTGAAGCATACCTCCTATCAAGCAGGCCTCCCAACTGAGCTCCCTATAAAATGCTGTCAGATACATGAACTAACCCTTAATGGAAGTATCCAATCTGGCCCTTATGAACACCTGCATCATAGATGCCTCACCTGATTGAGCTTGAGGGTTAAAATTGGGTAACATTTCTAGCGACCTTTGTGGGATGTTTGCTTGCCAAACATGAGAACCAGTGACTGGACTTATCCATTGGGCATGGAGTCATTAGAAGGCTCAGAAAACAAACAAAATATCAGTCTTGCACATAGCCTCAACCTCATGAGATCTACGGGTTATAACCGATTGCCCCAAAAATGAAAGAAGGGAAAATGACAGAGAGAAAATACCATGTTAAAACAACATTCAGGGGATGGAGCAAAACAGAAAACAAATGAACCATAGTACAAAGCACTTCTTGAAAACATAACACCTAACTAGATATGTACAAAAGAGGAACCCCATTAGATTTGAAAGTAGGGCTTAAGGTGTATCCCATTGACTGGGATAGGAAGCACTCCCCCGTCTATTGTATCCAGCTGATAAGCATTATGCTCCTTGAAATCTTTGACAAGGAATGGGCCCGTCCACATGTTGTCAAACTTGGTGTGATGGCCTAGCCTTCTTTTTAGAACGTCCCATTTGAGCATGAGGTCTCCTACCTTGAAAACCTTTTCTATAGCCTTTTTGTCAAAAGTTCTTTTTGTTTGGAGCTGATGATACTCCAAAGCTTAAATTGCTTCGTCCCTTGATTCCTTGAGTTCCATGAGCTCTGAATACCTCACAGACATGGGGTCCTGCTCCTCAAACATGTCAACCTGGTGAACAATATGAATAGCTAGAAGCTCCACAGATAGTGGCAATCTTGCCTCTTTTCCATAGACCAACATATATGGCGAGTTACCAACAGACCTCTTAGGGGTCACTCTATCTGCCCAAAGTGCATTCTTTAAACTGACGTGTCAGGTCCTTTGATTATCCTCTATGGTTCTTTTAATAATTTTGATGAGGTTCTTATTCGTTCTCTCAGCTAGGCCATTACCTTGAGGGTAATAATTTGAAGATGTGCTCAAATGAATGCCATGCTTAATGGCCCAATTAGTTACCCTTAGACCTGTGAATGCAAGGGCGTTATCAGATATGATGGAGCCAGGCACTCCAAACTTGGTGACTATATCTTCATAGAAGTTCAACATTGAGGATTCTTTTGCTTCCCTCAATGCAACCGCTTCTATCCACCTTGTGAAATAGTCAGTGGTTGTAAGTACCCATTTGTGACCAACACATGAAGGTGGATTTATTGGTCCAATAAAATCAATGCCCCATCTCATGAAGGGCTACTCTACTTGAATTGGATGCAGGGGCATAGCAAGCAACTTTTCCTTTCCTGAAAACAAATCACATTTGATGCACTTTCTTGACCAGGCATATGCATCCTTGAGCAAGCTGGGCCAGTAGTAACCAACTCTCATGACCTTCCAGGCAGTAGTTATGGGAGCAAAGTGACCTCCTGCAGCTCCATCATGAAACTCATGAAGTACTTTTTCAATTTGGTCACTGTGAATGCATCTTAACAAGACATCATTCAGATATTTTTTAAAAAGAACATTTCCCATCATCACATATGGTATGGACTGCAATCTAAAGTATCTTCTTTTGGATCTGTTTAGACCTAATGGGCATTGACCAGTTTGTAGAAATCGGGTCATATCTTGAACCCAATTAGTTATCCACATGGGAACATCATCTTGAGCATTCTAAGGCTCATTTGTATTAGCAAGCACAACATCCTTTTCAAGTTTAACTTCACTGCTCAACCCTAAAGCAAAATGTTCACAAAGACCTTTACCTCTAACTAGCTTGGTGATCTTAATATCTACATCGTACTCCATGACCTTAGTGATCCACCCTACTCTTTTTTCATTTAGATCCTTATTCAACATAAATTCCTTCACACTTGAGTGTGCAACTAGAATATGAACCTTATTGTTTGAAAGCAAAGATTTAAACTTCTTCAGACTTCTAATAATAGAGAGAACATGCTTTTCAACAAATGTATACCTTTCTTTGTAATCAACAAGTATTTGGCTAAAGAAGGCTATGGGTTGCTCCAAATTGTCACTATTCTTCTGAACCAGCATAGTAGAGATTAAACCACTACTACCAAAAGCATATAAAAAGAAGTCTTTAGAGAAGTCTGGGTTTACCAATGTCGGAGCAGATGCTAACGCCTCTTTGATTTCTCCAAAACTGTGCTTTGCCTCCTTTGTCCAACTAAAGACTGCATTCTTCTTTAACATGGTTGTTAAAGGTTGTAGTAGGTTCACCACATCTGGGATGAACCTTCTCAGAAAGTTGATCTATCCCAGAAAGCTCTTTAGACCCTTCTTGTGATTAGGCAGCGGCAACTCGAGTATGGCTCTGACTCTTTCAGGGTCAATAGTGATTCACTGCTTTGACACTATGTGTCCCAATAGTTTCCCTTCGTGGACAATAAAGATACTCTTCTTTGGATTGAGGGAGGTACAAAACTCTCTGCATTTTTCAAACACTTGCCTAAGATGTAACAAATGTTCATCAACATTCTTGGAATATACTGTAATATCATCTAGGTAAATCAGTATAATCTTGTTGATCAATCCTTGAAACGCCATGTACATAGCCCTCTGACACGTGGCACCAACATTGGATAAACGAAAAGGCATCCTTTTGTATGCCATGGTGCCCCACTTAGTTGTGAAAGCGGTTTTAAACTGGTCTTCCACTTTAACCAATACTTGATTATAGCCTGAAAAACCATCCAATAAGGAAAATCTTTCAGAGCCAACAACTTCTTGTAAGATTTGTTCCATGGAGGGCAGTGGGTAGTGGTCTTTTAGAGAGGATCAGTTAAGATCCCTAAAGTCTACACAGAGCCTTATCTCACCACTTTTCTTTCTAACCGGTACAAGATTAGAAACCCATGAAGTGTGCTTGATAGGGAAGACAATACCCCCCTCAACTAGTTTAGTTAGCTCCTTAATCATTAGAGGCTCAAGTTTAGGATTCAAGGGCCTTTGTTTCTGCCTTACTGGCTTAGCATCCAGCTCTAACTCAATTGTGTACTGAGCAATGTGGGGATCAAACCCTTTCAAATCAAAATATTCCCAAGCAAAGACATCATAAAATTCTTTGCATAAAGCAACGAAAGCTTGTTTATCTTTAGGTGAACAAATTTTTCCTATCTTAAGGAGCTTACCTTTGAAGATCTCCAGCTCTTCATAGTGTTCTTGTTTGATCTACAAGTTGGCTTTACCCTTTTTGAGCTGATCATCAGTACTAAAAATTGACTCTAAGGTAACAAGGCCTTTGGGTAATTTATTTGTCTTTAGCTGTATGACTTGATCACCATACTACTACTTGAGTTTTGCTTGATTCACCATGGAGAACTAATCTTCTTCGAGTAGAAAAGAGAGGATATGTTCATCACTGTCAAAGACTTGCTAGTGAATGTTGGTGTCAGGAATTGATGGTCTGACTACGACCTTCACATACTGCTGCACCTTCTCTTTTCTAATATCTCCCATAATATCAAACTGTGCTCCAATGGATGCAAGCCTGTCAGCATGCTTGTTCTGATTTCTTGGAATAGACACTAAGTTAAAGGCATCAAAAACCTCGAGCATGTCCCAAAATTTGTTTCTATAAGACTTTGATGTGTCATTTTTAGCAACATTCAGGCCCCTTACTTGATTAACAACTAATTCGCTGTCCCCATAGACTTTCAAGTTGGTTATTCCTCTCTTCCTTGCCCATTCTAGACCTTGAACAAGGCCTTCATACTCATTAGTGTTATTGGAGCATGCAAAAGAAAAATGGAATGCAGAGTAGTACCTATCACCTTGTGGAGAAATCAACAATGCACCTCCTCCTGCCCCATTCTTACTTCTGGAACCATTGAAGAACATCTCCCAAAGTCCATTTAGTGGTTGCAACAACTGATCTGCATCTTTCTCCAAGTTTGGAATTTCTGTGTTAGGCTCAAGAATGATATAGTTTCCCATACTGGTATCTTGAATAAGGTCCTCAAGACTGTCCAATACATTCTCAACTACCCATTCATGCAACAACACATCAGGAACAACTTCTGATTGGAGTTCTTGAGCAACAACTAGTTCGTTGTCAGTAGAAGCAACAAAATTTGCATTTGTAGCAGAAGGAGCAGCATTGATGGGACTTGGGTTATATGGCTCAATGTGATCCTTGGCCAAATGCTCAGATTTAATGGTAACCTTGGTTCCATATCTTGTTCTAAATAACATATGTGACCAATCAACTGATACATAACCACCTATCTTGGCTATAAAGTCTCTAGATAAACACAAGGAAAAGAAGGGTGGAAGATCTATGACACATATGTCTTGAGGAACTGAAAAATTTGGACAAGCATAGAGGGTGAGGTTTAAATCCTTGATAATACCCAAAGTATTAACCAAAGTACCATCCAATTGGATCACTCCCTTCTCTAAAGGCTGGTATTTTAGTCCAAGTTTGTCAGCAATCTATTTTGGCATCACAGAGCTACTAGCTCCACTGTCTACCATATAGTTATGAACTAACTTATCACCAATAATCACTGACACATAGAAAGGGGGTGGTTTGACTTCTTTTCCTACCTCTTTACTGGACTGCTTATCACTTTCTTGAGGATTATTTGTCAAAACAGTCCTATCTTGACCTAATGGGGATTCAAACTCACCTGATAACTTAAGATTTGACAAGGCTAAACATAGAATATCCTTTTAACTAGGGATGACCAATGAATCCCACATAGACATCATCACATTTTTATTTTTCATACTATCAAGAATGTTAAAAGGTACAATTGGGTTTACTTTATTGTGTACCTTTACGCCAGTGTGATCAGCTTGTAAGTGTGGCTGCTCTTTAATTGGGAGTTGTTGATTTCCTTGCAAAACACTAGTCACTCGAGATGCAGATGGTTCCACAGCCGATGCCTTTCCTTTGTAGGCTATAGGATCGAGCTCAAATGCTCTCTTCTTTGCTCTCGTATTAGCCACAATAGGAGAACTATCCACATTCAATCCACAAAACTCTTCACCCTACTAGTTAAGTAGAGTAGTATCATTTGCAAACCGATCTTGGTGTTGTGGAGATGACTCATCAGGTGAATGTTGTTGTGAGCTTGAGGCATTTTGCACCATTCATAATCTGCTGCTAAATTATTTTGAGGAGGAACCAGGTCTTTGACTGCATTAACAGGTGCTGGAGCATAGGCCTGAAAAGGTTTTGTGTTCACATTTTGTCTTGTGCCTTGATAATTTCCTTGATACGCTTGTCTATTACCTTGGAATTGTTGTTGTTGACCTCTAAAAGGCCGGCTTGAGGCCTGATTCTGCTTTTGATAAGGCCTAGAATAGGTCTGTTGTTTTTCCAAGTTCACCAACTTGTTGCCAAATGTTTGTAAAAGACTTTTGATCTCTTGTAGCTCCTGTGATGAGCTTGAAGCAGCACTCTCTTGTCTATCAACAGCTGGAACAACACCTGGCAGTGTTGGTACAGCTAGTAGAGGTGTGAAAGGAGATATTTGCAAAGGAATGTTTGCATGAATTTCTAGAAATATTGGCATTGGTGGCCTAGGGGTGAGTTTTCCTACCTGTATCAAGCTATTTTTAGCTCTGATAGCTATTTCAAAGGCATCTGGTAGAGAGACCCCTCCCATTGACTGTATCATAATGGCTATATCGCAGTTTAGAGCCCTCAAAAAGTATAAAAATGTGTATTCTAGAGTTGGCCTCACTGTTGCAAGTAATCTATCCCAGGTTCTCTAAAATCTAAAGTTGAAGTCATTCATCTGCTCTTGTGGAGCCCTCTTAATTGTAGTCAATTGCTCCAGTATAGAAAAATTGTCAGACTTGTCTTGGAACTGCTTATGCAACTTATCTCCAAACTCATCCCACGTAGCAATTGAACTGACCGGTAGGCTCCTATACCACTGCACAACTCTTCCTTTCAGTGAAGTAGCCAGTAATCTCACTGCAACATCCTCTTGGGTTATGTGGTGAACTCCACACAACGAAGCCACATCTCTCATGTGTTCAATTGGAGTAGTTTGGTCTTCCCCTGTAAAAATTGGTAGACTCTTCAAGGCTGCCATTGGAATATCATTGTGTTGTGTCAGGTTCAAAGGACTCCCTCCATTGAAAGTGACAAAGGGTTGATTCCTTGGAGTGGCCATTAGAGGTATCTAAATTGGATTTACTTGTATAGAAAAATGAAATGCCACTAATGGAGGAGTAGATTGAGTTCTTCTAGAATAGATAACTGTTGTTCCTCTTTTTCTGTTGCTCTGCCTTTCCTTCTTCGTGGTGACAGCTGCAAATATTCAAAGGGACCTGAGTTGCCTCTAGTCTGAACTTTTCTCATAAACTAAAGAAGGCATTGATTTATGGAGCTCTTTCCTCTTTATGGAGTCGCCAAGTATGCCAAATGACTTCTATAAAGCCTAAAATTCACTGGTTGCATACTAAACCAGCAGTTTAAATTAATTTTTGTCCCACCAGGCGTGCCAGAAATTGTTGTCACCTAGAAATGCACCCTGATGCAAAGTTGTAAGAACTGAGCTTTCTAGTGAAACATTGGATCACTCCAAGGCTGTGGGTCACCTGAGATTGGAGTGAACCTCTGGAGAAGGCCGACTTCCTTTGGTATCACCTAGACTACTATTTCTTTGAAGAGAAATGGATAAGGAGTACATAAATTAAAAGACTACACTAGGGTGATACACCAAACTGTTTGAGAAATCATGAAATGAACACTGGAAGAACATAGACTTGAAAGCTTGATTGCTATTCTCAGGACAACCTCTTTCAAATTTAATGCTTTAGTACTAACAAGTTTGGTCTACATACACATCTCAGGAAGGAAAGATTAATTTCACAGCTCTAAGATATGAATACAGAATTATAAAACACAGTTAAAGACTTGCATGTTCAAAGGAAAGATATAGAAATGAGAATTAATACAAACACAAATACAAACTTCCCAGGTAAACTATATGTTATATTTAGGATTCTAGTTGAGTTACAGAAACATACATTAATTAAGGAAGGATTGATAAAAAATCACTAACTCCCTTGAATGCATAACCCGAACTATTTACAAAAAGGCCAAAAATGCCTTATATACAGACTGTTATCAGCCCATTAGGGCTTACAAAAATATTGGAGCTCATAAGGATCTACCCTCAGATATTTTGGATGAAGTTAATGTTGAAGCCTGCGTGTCCCTGCTATATGTATCAGTGAAGAGTTACCCTTGTAGAAGCCTTCTTCAGATATTCTTCAACTACCGCATTCATTCGATCCATCGTGTTCGGTTGAGCTACTATGGCTGCACCTTGAATGCCTTGAGCTTGCAATAGATACACATCACCCTTCATTCTTTTGATGCTCTTCAGACTACCAAGGTTTACCCTTAGATTTCTTTGATTGGCTGAGTGAAATCCACGCAGCTTCTTCGGGCGGTCAAAACTTCCCTTGTTGAACTGCATATCGGTGAGACACTAATCGTGTCTCCCCGATGCAGTTAAAATTTCTCACAAGCATCAGCAAGACATGGAATCATCACTGAGAGCTCCCAGCGAGACCTAAAGATCATACTGATGCTACCAGAGCCATCGGCGAGACACCGTTTATCACCAAGAGGTTAGTGGGTTGACAAGTCACATGGAGATCCCTGTCTGTCGCTGAGATGATGTGATATCGATAAAACATCACTTTGACAGTCAATCGCTATATCGATGAAACTCATGTCAGGGAGACCCTCGCCAACGTCTGTAGAAGTCATCCCACTGGGCTTCTTTTCTTCTATCAGCCAGATATCCTTATTTTAGGAAGAAGTTGTGCCGAAGGCACTTTAGCTTTGGTGAACACATATTTCGTTTCACTTCAGTAAGACTCCTTGGTATCGCTGAGACATCACACATAAATCCTTTCCATTCGGTGAACTCTTCATTTGGCAAGACACCTAGCGAGACCCCCTGTTGTCGGCGTGACCTCTTGTGTCCCTGAGACATTTCATAGAACTCCCCTTATTCTTAGTGAATTCCTTTTCATTATGAAGGCTTCACTGCTCAGTGAGACTCACGTCGAAGTATGAACCCTCAGCCGGTTTCTTTTCTTTTGGCCTGACTCCTGTTGGTCGAGAAGAGGTCCCCCCGAGCTCCTTATGTTATGCTGAAGGCTTCTCTGTTATCGGTGAGACCCACGCCAAACTCCTTGGTAAAACACTGTTGGTGTAACCCTTTCTAGTCACAGAGACATTACTACGAAAGCTTCAAGTATTGGCGAGGCCTTTCTTTGTCTTCGGTGGTTCCTTCATACTTCAGCAAGACATACGCTAAAGGCAATATCCTTACCAAAACCTATACTTGTCGCAAAGACATGCCATTCTCGCTAAGACCTCTTAGAGAGTTCCTTCTCTTACTCTGAAGTGTCCAGTCGGTGTGACCTCCTCATGTCGCTAGGACATCTCTGCGAAAGTTTCAAGTCTTCCTGAAAACCGTGGTCACTGTGAGTCTCACCGAATGACGATTGAATGACCTATCAGCCAAAAGAATCCACATGATAAGAGGTCATACTGAACCCCTCCTGTTATAGCGATAGGCTCCACAGTGACGCGTTCGGCCTGACAAAGACTAGGTCATAGCGACCTGTTCAAAAGAGAAACAAAACAGAAGTGTGCCCAAGCTGCTAGTTGACTAGACAATGGAGATGTCATGCCGACTTGGTTCTAATGGAGGCTCGAGTCTATAATTCATTGAAGCATACCTCCTATCAAGCAGGCCTCCCAACTGAGCTCCCTATAAAATGATGTCAGATACATGAACTAACCCTTAATGGAAGTATCCAATTTGGCCCTTATGAACACCTGCATCATAGATGCCTCGCTTGATTGAGCCTGAGGGTGAAAATTGGGTAACAATTATCTTCTTTGATATCTTAGTTTGTAGGTTACTAATGTGATGATGAGTTTGCATGTTTTTGTGGTTTGGATCTATGAGTTATGTAGCTTTTAGGTTTGTATAGCCTATTGGGTTGCAATTGGATGACTCAGATGTGGAATATCTACATCCACTTGGTTTGATTCATTGTTGTTGCAAATTTCATTAGTTGGCCTTGTTTGTGGTAATTTGTGCATTGGTATGTTATGTCAGGATTGAGAGGATGGATGATTTGAGTAATTGATTATTCGGTTCATGGGACTTTTAGAATGTGGTTTGATCACAATATTATGATAGCTTGTTGCATTTCATTGGTTATACACTTCTAGGGGGAGCTTTTGACAGTGATGACTTGGTGGTGTTGGATTGGAAATTAGTTTGTGATGTTTTGATGGAAGTTGTATGTATCGTCTTAGCTTGGAGATATTGGTTTAATTGTATTTTACCGACATTACAATTGAGTGTTTGTAGACTTTGATGATCTTCATGGAGAGGATGGTTTTCATGATGCCATGTGTAGCTCATATCATGATTTAGTGGGAATTGTTGGTAGTGACATGGATGCATCATTGGTGATGGTTATCTTCATGTGATTGGAGATATGATTTCTTGGTTTAGATTATGTTTGTTATGATGTCATGATATACTCTTGATTCTGGATTAGAGTTTGGAATATGAAATGTTCTCTTGAGACCAAGATGTTTGAATTGGTGCATGTGATCTCCTAAGAAGAGATGGCTAGATCATGTTGTCACGATAGGTTCCTGATTCTAAGGTTGGAGCTTTGACATTGATTGTGTGTGGAGTTCTCTTTGTATTAGGTACATTGATCAATTGCTTGATTACTTCATTATGGTGATATGTTGCATTTGAATTTTTGCATGAATTGATTGGTTGCAGGTACTCATGGATGCTTGGAGACTTTGTTACTAGAGATATTTGCTTGATACAATTACTCTTTAGAGGTTTCAGTAGGAAGACCAAGGAGATTTCACTTGAGTATGGATGTGAGTTCATTATGGACCGATACAGGAGGTTGTTTTTGGAGTGAGTCAAGATGGCATGGTTATCCTCGAGGAGAATTCTCATTCCCTACTCTTGGTCTACTTAGAAGTTTATTATTTGAGAGTTATTTTCCAATTATATCTTTTAGATGTGTTATGTTTTGTGCTTTGGTTTCTCATGGGATTGGGTTGATTCATGGTGATTAGTGATCCCACAATAGTGGTTTACAATTTTTGGCCAAACTGGACATTGAAATAATTTTTTTTAACTAAATCTTCACTTTCAGGAACCTATAGCAGCTAAACCATGAAGAATTTGAAGATGATGCAAACTAGAGTTTTGTGAAATTTTTTCTGTAGATTCTAAATATATTTTTTCAAAATTTTTGGAATCAGAGTGCAATTCTTTTTCCATCTCCCTCAAAAACTAGTTTTTTTTAGAAAATAACCTTTTTAAAAAGTGACGCTCACCATATAAAACATAACATTTTTTCCATGAAGGATAAAATTATAATTCTTTTGAATTTAGATTTGTAACTCAAATATCTAGTGCTTCCACTTGGTTAGATAGTTTTTTATTAAATATTTTTTCTTTAATCAAATTTCAAAGTCAAACCAATTACAATTCAGACATAGCGTGACCGTATAACGCGCAACTTTTTTTGTATGTATCAAAATTCAATTTATTTATTTTTGTTGGATCAAGGACTTGAATATTTAGTGCACTTATATTTTTAATTTTTTTTTTTTGACAATCTTCTATTTTTCAACATGTGCAGAACAAAGAGTTTGATTTTTGATGAAAGGCCTACATTCACAAGCAATAAAAAATAAATATAATAATTAAATTAAATTTATTTAAAATTATACTTGTTGTCACCTAGAATTGCACCCTATGCAAAGTTTACAAGAAACTGAGCATTCTAGAGCAACATGGGATCACTCCAAGGCTGTGGGTCACCTATGGTTGAAGTGAACCTCCGGAGAAGGCCGTCTTCCTTTGGGTACCACCTAAAACAACTAATTTTGTGAAGGTAAAAGGAGAAGGAAAGCATACAAATAATGCGACTAATCAGAACTATTTCTATGGTGATACACCGAGCTAAAGGGAAATCATGAAAACAGACATAGGAAGAACATACACTAGAAAGAAAAGATAGTGTTTTTTACTTACTTTACATAACCCCTTCTAAACTCATATAGTATTCTCAACAGGCTTGCTCTACATGCATATCTCAAGAAGGAAAAAATGATTCTCATAGCCTTAGGTATGAATATAGATTTTCTGAAAAACACAGTTAAGAACTTGTATAGTTTAAAATACAGAAATGAAAGTAATACAAACATTTAACAATAGCTTCCAGGTAAACTCTGTATTATATTCTAGATTCCAGTCGAGTTACAAAACATAAATTAATTGAGAAAGGATTGATGAAAAAATAACTAACTCCTTTTGAATGCATCATTCGAACTATTTACAAAAAAGGAAAAAATGCCTTATATACAGACTATATGTCAACCCCTTAGGGCTTACAAAAAATATCCTAATTCAGGATAGGATTTTCCCCTTAGATCTTTTGTTGAGTTAATGTTGGAGCCTGCGTGTCCCTATTTTTGTTGTCAGTGTGAAGAACAACTCCTAGAAGCCCCTTCAGATATTCTTTAGCTACTACATTTATTCGGTCCATCATGTCCAGTTGAGCTACTTCGGCTGCGCCATGAATGCTCTGATCCTGTAATAGAGACACGTCGCTCACATCCTATTAATGCCCTTTCAGACTGCCACAGTTGACCCTTAGATCTCTCTAACCGGCTGAGTGAACTCCACGCAGATCGTTTGGGTGGTCAAAAATCTCTTGTTGAACCGCATATCAGTGAGACACTAATCGTGTCTCCCCGATGCGGTTAAATCTTCTCGCAAGTGTCGGCAAGACATGGAGCCATTGCTGAGAGCTCTCAATGAGACCTAATGATCATACTGATTCCTCTTCTGTCATATCGACATCCACTTTCGTCACCAAGACCCATTCCATTCACTGAGACCCTATATCGAAGTCTCCCTGCTTTGCCGAAAGCTTGCTTGGTCGGCGAGACATCTTGACGACCCCATCTTCATTCCGTCTGAGCTCCTCTTTTCCTTTGTTGAGACTCCCACTGGTCAGGAAGAGGTCTTCCCAAACTCCTTTCGCTACGCTGAAGACACCCCATTGAAATACTGTCGGTGTAACCCTTGCCGGCTGCTGAGACACTACTGTGAAAGCCTCAAGTCCTGGCGAAGCCCTTCTTTTATCTTCGGTGGTTCCCTTATCTTTCGGCAAGACATATGCCAAAGTAAAAATCCTTTCCGTCACCTTTGCTTGTCACCAAGACCTTTTCCTGTCGGCATGACCTTCGGGTGACATCATCAGTTGGCGAGCCCTTCATGTTTTGGTGGGGCCCCCTTGCGGTCGGCAAGACCGTCTCTGTTTGCCGAGACTCCATACCAAGCTCCATTTGTTTTCCTTTGCTGAGACTCATGCCGAACTCCTACATATTTTTGAGTTCTTTTCCCCCTTTGATGGGACACTGAATGTCAGTGAGACATTCTGGCGAAGTCCCCATAGTTACACTGAGGTTCCTTGTTTCAGTGGGACTCCTACCGAGATCTTCTTTATTGAGGTCCGTCCTTCCTTTTGGCAAGAATTTCATCTTTGCTAAGACCTCCGGTCAAGCTCAAAATTTTATGCCGAAACCTCTATGTTCAGTGAGACTCACGCCAATGCTACCTTATTTGATCTCCTCAACATGACACCTATCCTTCGGCAAGACATCCTGCCAAAGGTGATATCCTTTGTTGTCACTGCCCTTAGTTACGCTGAGGGGTTCCTTTTGTGCTCTATTGGCAAGATACCTAGTACTCACCAAGACATCTCCTCGATGATAAAAGCTCCCACCGATATGTGTATCCCTCAGCCGATGTTGGAGATTCTTAGTCACCGGAACAATGACCTTGTCTTGCCGATAGAGACCTGAGTAGGGAATACACTCGCCATGACACTCTCAGGGTCTTGGTGACTCTGTCCTTAGTAGGTTTTCATGCTGAACCTGATTTTGGCAAGCTTATTCACTAAGCTCCCTATGACTTGACATTAGATTAATGACTTTGGCCCTAGGGAAAATGCTCCACTAGCCCCCAAAGATCTAACATTTGATCATCTTGCCTTATTTAACTGTAGGTGAAAAAGAGGCAACAATTTTGGTGACCTTTGCGGGATGTTTGCCTACTAAACATGAGAACTAGTGACTATACTTATCCATTGGGCATGGATTCATTAGAAAACTCAGAGAACACATAAATGTCAGTCAGCACATGGTTGCAATACACATGTGACTTATAGGACACAATGGGTTGTCAAAAACAAAACAGGGGAAAACGACAGAGAAAAAATATCGTATAAAAACAACATTTTATGAGATGGAACAAAAATAGAGAACTAACAAACCATAGTGTAAAGAACTTATTGAAGACATAAAACCTAACTAGATATGTACAAGAAAGGTACTTATCAAGCTTGAAAGTAGGGTTTAAGGTGTATCCCATTGACTGGGATAGGAAGTGAATCTCCTTCTGTTGTAGCTAGTTGATAAGCATTGTGCTCTTTATAGCTTGTGATAACAAATGGACCAGTCCACATGTTGTCGAACTTGGTGTGATGGCCTGGTCTACTTTTAAGAACATCCCACCTGAGCACAAGGTCTCCCTCTTTAAAATATTTTGTTGTAGCCCTTTTTTTGAATGTCTTCTTTGTCTGGAGCTGATGATCCTCCAAAGTTTTCATTGCTTTGTCCCTTGATTCTTTGAGCTCCATGAGCTCTGCATACCTTACAGACATTGAGTCCTATCCCTCAAGCACCTCCAACTGGTGAACAATGTCTAGAGCGAGAAGCTCAATAGATAGGGGCAATCTTGCCTCTTTACCATAAACCAACATATATGGTGAATTTCCAATAGACCTCTTAGGGGTCACTCTGTCTGCCTAGAGTGAATTTTTCAAACTGATGTGCTAGGTCCTTTGGTTATCCTCTATGGTTCTTTTGATGATCCTGATGAGGTTCTTGTTCGTGCTTTCAGCTAGGCCATTACCTTGAGGGTAACAATTTGAAGATGTGCTCAAGTGAATTCCATGCCTAATGGCCCAGTTGGTTACCCTTAGACCCGTGAATGCAAGGGAATTATCAGATATGATGGAGTCAAGCACTCCAAACCTAGTGACTATGTCTTCATAGAAGCTCAAGACTGAAGACTCTTTTGCTTCTTTCAATGCAACTACTTGTGTCCACCTTGTAAAGTAGTCTGTAGCTGTAAGTACCCATTTGTGACCAGTACTAGAAGGTGGGTTTATAGGACCGATGAAATCAATGCCCCATCTCATAAAGGGATGCTCCACTTGAATTGGGTATAGGAGCATAGCAGGAAGTTTCTCTTTTCCTGAAAATAGAGCACATTTGATGCACTTTCTTGACTAGGCATACGCATCCTTGAACAAGCTGGGCCAGTAGTAACCAGCTCTCATGACCTTCCAAGTAGTAGTTCTGGGAGCAAAGTGACCTCCTGCAGCTCCATCATGAAACTCATGAAGCACTTTTTCAATTTGGTCACTGTGAATGCATCTCAATAGGACACCATTCAGATCCTTTTTAAAAAGAACCTTATTTACCATCACATATGGTATAGACTACAATCTGAAGTATCTTCTTTTAGCTCTATTTAATCCTAATGGGCATTCACCAGTCTATAAGAAATGGGCCATATCTTGGACCCAATTTGTTATCCCTATGGGCACATCATCTTGAGCATTCCGAAGTTCATTTGAATTGGCAAGCACAACATCCTTTTCTAGTTCACTTTCACTACTCGACCCTGAAGCAAGCTGTTCACAAAGGCCTCTGCCTCTAACTAGTTTAGTGACGCTGATATTTATGTCATACTCCGTAACCTTGGTGACCCATCCTGCTCTTTTTTCATTCAGGTCCTTATTCAATAGAAACTCCTTCACACTTGAGTGCACCACCATGATATGAATTCTATTATGAGAGAACAAAGGCCTGAATTTCTTAAGGCTTTTGATCATAGCAAGAACGTGCCTCTCCACAAAGGAGTATTTCTATTTGTAGTCGACCAAACCTTGGCTGAAGAAAGCTATTGGTTGCTCTAGATTCTCTTCATTTTTTTGGACCAATATTGCAGAAATGTTACTTGTGCTACCATAAGCATACAGATAAAAATATTTGGAAAAATTGGGATTTACCAGTGTGGGAGCTGCTGCTAAGGCCTCCTTGACCTTTTCAAAATTATTCTTGGCATCCTTTGTCCAACTGTAGACTGCATTCTTCTTTAACATAACTGTTAAAGGCTGTAGCAGATTTGCAACATCAGGGATGGATCTTCTTAGAAAGTTGATCTGGCCCAGAAAGCTCTATACGCCCTTCTTGTGATTAGGCAGTGACAACTCAAGTATGGCTCTGACCCTTTCCGTGTCAATAGTAATTCCCTGTTTTGACACTCTGTGTCCTAATAGTTTCCCTTCATGGACATCAACGATACTCTTCCTTGGATTGAAGGAGATACCGAACTGTCTGCATTTTTCAAACACTTGCCTAAGATGCTACAGATGTTCATCAACATTCTTGGAATATACTGTGATATCATCTAGGTAAATCAGTATGATTTTGTTGATCAAACTTTGAAATGCCATGTCCATGGCTCTCTCAAACATGGCACCAACATTGGACAAGCCAAAAGGCATCCTTTTGTATGCCATGGTGCCCCATTTAGTTGTAAAAGTAGTCTTAAACTGATCTTCCTCTTTAACTAGCACCTAATTATATCCTGAAAAACCATCTAGTAAGGAAAATCTTTTAGAACCGACAACCTCTTGCAAGATTCGTTCCATGGAGGGCAGTGGGTAGTGGTCTTTTAGAGAGGATCGGTTAAGATCCCTGAAATCTACACAGAGCCTTATCTCACCACTTTTCTTTCTGACTGGTACAAGATTAGAAACCCACAAAGTGTGCTTGATAGGGAAGACAATACCCCCTTCAACTAGTTTAGTTAGCTCCTTAATCATTAGGGGCTCAAGTTTAGGATTCAAAGGCCTTTGTTTTTGTCTTACTAGCTTGGCATTAGGTTCTAATTCAATTGTATGCTAAGCAATATGGGGATTGAATCCTTTCAAATCTGAATACTCCCAAGCAAAGACAACATGAAATTCTTGGTACAAAGCAACAAAAGCTTGTCTATCTTCAGGTGAACAAATTTTTCCTATCTTAAGGAGCTTACCCTTGAAGATCTCCAACTCTTCATAGTTTTCTTGTTTGATATGCAAGCCGAGTTTACCCTTTTTGAGCTGATCATCAATACTGAAAATTGACTCTAAGGTGACCAAGCCTTTGGGAAATTTGTTTGTTTTCAGCTGTATGACCTGACCACCATACTGTTGCTTGAGTTTTGCTTGATTCACCATGGAGAACTGATCTTCTTCAAGCAAGAAGGAAAGGATTTGCTCATCACTATCAAAGACTTGCTAGTGGATGTTGTTGTCAGGGATTGATGGTCTGACTACAACCTTAACATACTACTGCACCATATCCTTTCTGATGTCATATGGAATATCAAATTGTACTCTAATGGCTGTGAGCTTGTTAGCATGCTTGTTCTAATTTCTTGGGATAGACACTAAGTTAAAGGCATGAAAATCTTCGAGCATGTTCCACACTCTGTTTCTATAAGAGTTTAATGTGTCATTTTTAGCAACATTTAGGCCCCTCACTTGATTAACAACTAATTCACTGTCCCCATGGACTTTCAAGTTGGTTATTCCTCTCTTTCTTTCCCACTCTAGACCTTGAACAAGGCCTTCATATTCAGCAGTGTTATTGGAGCATGCAAAAGCAAAACAAAAAGCAGAGTAGTACCTATCACCTTGTGGAGAAATTAACATTGCACCTCCTACTTCATTTTAACTTCTAGAACCATCAAAGAACATCTCCCAAAGTCCATTTAGTGGTTGCAACAACTGATCCACATCTTTCTTCAAGTTTGGAATCTCTGTATTAGGCTCAAGAATGATGTAGTTTCCCATACCAGCATCTTGAATGAGGTCTCTAGGACTGTCTGATACATTTTCAACTACCCATTCATGCAATAGCATATCAGGTATAGCTTCTGATTGGAGTTCTTGAGCAACAACTAGTTCATTATCAATAGAAACAACACAATTTGCATTTGAAGCAGAAGGAACATCATTGATGGGGCTTGGGTTATATAGCTCAATGTGGTCTTTGGCCAACCTTTCAGACTTGATAGTAACCTTAGTCCCATATCTTGTTCTAAATAACATGTGTGACCAATCAGCTGATATGTAACCACCTATCTTGGCAGTAAAGTCTCTAGATAAACACAAGGAAAAGAAGGGTGGAAGGTCTATGATACATATGTCTTGAGGGACTGAAAATTTTGGAACAGCATGGAGAGTGAGGTTTAAGTCCTTGATAATACCCAAAGTGTTAACCGAAGTGCCATCCAATTGGATCACTCCCTTCTCCAAAGGCTGGTATTTTAGTCCGAGTTTGTCAGCAATCTGTTTTGGCATGATGGAGCTGCTAGCTCCACTATCTACCATATAGTTATGGACTAATTTATCACCAATGATCACTGACACATAGAAAGGAGGTGGTTTAACTCTTTTTTAATTCTCTATGCAAGGCTACTGATTATTCTCCTAAGAATCATTTGTTAACACGGCTCTAACCTAACCTATTAAGGGCTCGGATTCATCAGATATTTTCAAACTTGATAGGGCTGATTGTAACATATCCTTTTGACCGAGGATGACTAAAGAATCCCCCATAGACATAGTTACATTTGTCTTTCTCATGCTATCAAGAATGTTAAAAGGTGCAATTGGAGTTTTATTGTGTCCCTTTACACCAGTATGGTCAGCTTGTAAGCGTGACTGCTCCTTGTCTAGGAGTTGTTGATCTCTTTTCCAACCACTAGTCACTCGAGAGGTAGATGGTTCCACAGCTGTCGCCCTTCCTTTGTCAACTACTTGATCAAGCTCAAATGCTCTCTTCTTTGCTCTGGTATTGGCTACAACTGGAGAGCTATCCTCATTCAACCCACAAAATTCTTGACCTTGCCAATTAAGCAGGGTTGTGTCATTGTTGAATTGGCCCTGATGTTGAGAAGATGCATCATTACATGCACTATGTTGCGGACTTGAAGCATTTTGTACCATCAACACTTGATTAATGAGTCCATTTGAACAAGTGGCTTGATTAAGAGGCTGGTTACAAGGGTAGCACCACTCATAATCAGCTGCTAAGTTGTTTTGAGTAGGAACCAAGTCCCTGACTGCACTAACAGGCGCTGGAGCATAGGCCTGAAAAGGCTTTGTGTTCACACTCTATCTTGGGCCCTGATAGTTTCCCTGATACTGCTGTCTATTCCCTTGGAATTGCTGCTGTTGACCTTGAAAAGGCTGACTTGAGGCCTGATTTTGCTGTTGATAAGGCCTGGAATAGGTCTGTTGCTTTTCCAAATTCACCAACTTGTTACCAAAAGTTTGTAAAAGACTTTTGATCTCTTGCAATTCATTTGATGAGCTTGAAGCAACACTTTCCTGCTTTTCAATGGTTGGAACAACAGCTGGTAGCGTTGGTATAGCTGGCAGAGGTGTGAAAGGAGGTATTTGCAAAGGGATGTTTGCATGAATTTCTAGAAATATTGGCATTGGTGGTCTGGGAGCAAGCTTACCAGCTTGTATTAAGCTATTTTCAGCTCTAATAGTTGTTTCAAAGGCATCTGGCAGAGATACTCCTCCCATTGACTGTATCATGACAGCTATATCACTATTCAAAGCTCTCAAAAAGCATAAGAATGCATACTTTGGAGGTGGCCTCACTGTTGCAGGGATTCTATCCCAAGTTCTTTGAAACCTAAAGTTAAAGTCATTCATCTGCTCTTGTGGAGCCCTCTTATTGGTAGTCAGTTGCTCTAAAAGAGACAAGTTGTCAGACCTGTCTTGGATTTTCTTATGCAATTTTTCTCCAAAGTCATCCCATGTTGCAATTGAACTAATTGGTAGGCTCCTGTACCACTGCACAACTCTTCCTTTTAGTGAAGCAGCTAGCAATCTTACTGCAACATCTTCTTTGGTTATGTGGTGGACTCCGCATAACGAAGCCACATCTCTTAAATGTTCAATGGGAGTAGTTTGATCTTCTCTTGTGAAGATTGGCAGACTCTTCAAGGCTGCCATTGGAATATCATTATGTTGTGCCAAGTTCAAAGGACTCCCTCCATTGAACGCAACAAAGGGTTGATTTCTTGGAACGACCATTGGAGGTATCTGAGGTGGATTTGTTGGTGCAACGAAATGAGATCTTATAGGTGGAGGAGTGGACTGAGTTCTTCTAGAATAGATGATTATTGTTCTTTGCCTTTCCTCAACTCTTCCTTGTCTTCTTGATGGTGACAGCTACAAGTATTCAAAAGGGCATGAGTTGCTTCTTGTTCGAACTCTTTTCATATACTATAGAAGGCATGTATTTATGGAGTTCTTCCTCTTTGTGGAGTCGCCAAGTATGCCAAAGGGATTCTATAAAACCTGATAATTCACTGGTTGCATACCAGACCAGTAGTTAAAACAAATTTCAGTCCCACCGGGTGTGTCAGAAACTGTTGTCACCTAGAATTGCACCCTGTGCAAAGTTTACAAGAAACTGAGCATTCTAGAGCAACATGGGATCACTCCAAGGTTGTGGGTCACCTATGGTTGAAGTGAACCTCCGGAGAAGGCCGACTTCCTTTGGGTACCACCTAAAACCACTAATTCTATGAAGTTAAAAGGAGAAGGAAAGCATACAAATAATGCGACTAATCTGAACTATTTCTATGGTGATACATCGAGTTAAAGGGAAATCATGAAAATAGACACAGGAAGAACATACACTGGAAAGCAAAGATAGTGTTTTTTACTTACTTTACATAACCCCTTCTAAACTCATATAGTATTCTCAACAGGCTTGCTCTACATGCATATCTCAGGAAGGAAAAAATGATTCTCACAGCCTTAGGTATGAATATAGATTTTCAGAAAAAACACAGTTAAGAACTTGTATAGTTTAAAATACATAAATGAAAGTAATACAAACATTTAACAGTAGCTTCTAGGTATTTCTCTGTATTATATTCTAGATTCCAGTTGAGTTACAAAACATACATTAATTGAGAAAGGATTGATGAAAAAATCACTAACTCCTTTTGAATGCATCATTCGAACTATTTACAAAAAAGGAAAAAATGCCTTATATACAGACTATACGTCGACCCCTTAGGGCTTACAAAAAATATCCTGATTCGGGATAGGATTTTCCCCTTAGATATTTTGTCGAGTTAATGTTGGAACCTTCGTGTCCCTATTGTTGTTGTCGGTGTGAAGAACTGCTCTTAGAAGCCCCTTCATATATTCTTCAGCTACTACATTTATTCGGTCCATCGTGTCCAATTGAGCTACTTTTGCTGCACCATGAATGCTCTAATCCTGCAACAGAGACACATCACCCACATCTTGTTAATGCCCTTTCAAACTACCACGGTTGACCCTTAGATCTCTCTAACCGACTGAGTGAACTCCACACAGATTATTTGGGCGGTCAAAAATCTCTTGTTGAACCGCATATCGGTGAGACACTAATCATGTCTCTCCGATGCGGTTAAATCTTCTTGTAAGCGTCGACAAGACATGGAGCCATCACTGAGAGCTCTCAACAAGCCCTAATGATCATACTGATTCCTCTTCTGTCATATCAGCATCCGCTTTTGTCGCCAAGACCCATTCCATTCGCCGAGACCCTATATCGAAGTCTCCCTGCTCCGCCGAAAGCTTGCTTTGAGTTCAGAGAAAGCTTGCTTGGTCAGTGAGACATCTTGCTGACCCCATCTTCATTCTGTCTAAGCTCCTCTTTTCCTTCGTTGAGACTCCCACTGGTCAGGAAGAGGTCTTCCCAAACTCCTTTCACTATGCCGAAGACACCCCGTTGAAATACTGTCAGCGTAACCCTTGCCGGTCGCCGAGACACTACTGCAAAAGCCTCAAGTCCTGGCGAAGCCCTTCTTTTATCTTCAGTGGTTCCCTTATCTTTTGGCAAGACATATGCCAAATTCAAAATCCTTGCCATCACCTGTGCTTATTGCCAAGACCTTTTGCTATCGGCATGACCTCCAGGTGACATCATCAGTTGGCGTGCCCTTCATGTTTTGGTGGGGCCCCCTTGCGGTCGGCAAGACCGTCTCTGTTCGCTGAGATTCCATACCAAGCTCCATTCGTTTGCCTTCGCTAAGACTCATGCTAAACTCCTGCATCTTTCTAATTTCTTTTCCCCCTTCGATGAGACACTAAATGTCGATGAGACATTCGGGTGAAGTCCCCATAGTTACATCGAGGTTCCTTGTTTCAGTGGGACTCCTGCCGAGATCTTCTTTATCGAGGTCCGTCCTTCCTTTCGGTGAGACTTTCATCTTCGCTAAGACCTTCGGTCAAGCCCGAAATGTTAATGTGAAACCTCTATGTTCGATGAGACTCACGCCAATGCTACCTTATTTGATCTCGTCAGTGTGACACCTATCCTTCAGCAAGACATCCTCCCAAAGGTGATATCCTTTGTTGTCGCTGCCCTTAGTTATGCCGAGGGGTTCCTTTTGTGCTCTATTGGCGAGATACCTAGTACTCACCAAGACATCTCCCTGATGATAAAAGCTCCCACTGATATGGGTATCCCTCGGCCGATGCTGGAGATTCTTAGTTGTCGGAACAATGACCTTGTCTTGCCGATAGAGACCTGAGTAGGGAATACACTTGCCGTGACACTCTCAGGGTCTTGGCGACTCTGTCCTTAGTAGGTTTTCATGCTAAACCTGATTTTGGCAGGCTTCTTCACTGAGCTCCCTGTGACTTGATATTAGATTAATGATTTTGGCCCTAGGGAAAATGCTCCACTAGCCCCCAAAGATCTAACATTTGATCATCTTGCCTTATTTAACTATAGGTGAAAAAGAGGCAACAATACTTTTTGGGAAGCCTATAATAAGGACTACATACTTACAAAAAATAAATTTTAAATGAATTCATTTGATCCCCCAAAAGGTAAATCAAAAGTTATTTTTTATCAGCATTTTGATAGGTGTAAAGGAACTCTGTTATAGGTATGGTTTAAAACTAGCGGGGTTCTATCCAAGGGGGTTTGATCTAAGGTAGTTCGATCAAACCTTCTCTTCAATTGGAATGCTTTAAATGAAACTTTTAAAGGCTTAAATCATTATATTTTCTAAAAATATGTGATTTCAGCAAGAATCAGAATCTCCCAGAAATTGTAGACCAGCTTTGTGGGATCAGCCATTGGTTATGGAGAATCATTTGAGGATTGTTTAGCATGTGTTTATATTATTTACATTTAAAATATATGGATCTTGAGCTAAGGATAGATAGTTCTATAGGATTCATCTTGAGGGATTTTATGGCATGGCTAACTCCTTGTGCTTTTGATTTTATGATATCATTTTTTATGATGATTTTTAGGAGATGGTTTATGGGCTGATTTCTAGTTTTGGGGATGGTTACTTTGAGGTTGATCTTCTTGATTAGAGAGGATTACATCCATGTTGGTATTGTTATATTGATTCATGTATTGTAGTTGGTCTATGAGATTGAGTTTTATGGATGTTGTTGAGGCTTTTCATTTGGGGTTGTTATGAGATCATACTTGACACAACATTACACTTTTTGAGGTTTTTGTAGGACATTATGGTTTATAGTTTTCTCTCTTTGTGGTTCCTTCCTAGATGTTCATTTTTTTTGGAGGATGGTGGAAACATGTTGTGAGAGATTATGCAACTATTTGGGTTGTATATGTCAATCATTGTTATTATTCTCAGTACTTAATGCTTTGATTTACTTATCATGCCTTGATTTAGTGTTGATTGGTAGACTTGATATGCTCTGACATTACCTATGTAGTGGGAGTTCCTAGATATGTATGTTCTTCATTGGAAAGTTTGATATAGGGAGCTTGGTTGTAGTTTATGGGTTGCATATGTTCTTGGGATGAGTTTGTCGATGCATTGAAACCTTGGAGGTATGGATCCATTTGGATGTATCAACATGTGTTGTGGATGCTATTTCCAATCATGTGGGTTTTTTTAGTTGACAAAAACTTGGTTAGAGACTTTTTTATCTCTTTTATTTGATGCTTGTGCTTGTGGATTGGTGAATCTTCACCTTAGCATGTTCCTTTTCTTCCAAAGGTGGCATGTTGGAGGATGAGAGGAGTTCTTTCTTGAGATGATGGTCACTTGTTCTTATTGCAAGTATCTCGATGGAGAATGGGAGCATTGAGGAGATTCATGTAGTTTCATGTAGGGTTATGATGACGTATTTCATGTATTGATCCCTTATGCAATATATACAACAAGTGGGAGAATGTTGGGATATGGTGTTATACACCATTGCATAAAATGTTTTATTATAATGTTGTAATTAAATAATTATTTAGTTGTGATGCACCTTGGTTGTGTGGTTAATCACACTAGATAATTATTTGGGGACCACTTTATGTTGTATTGTAACATTGTATTATTATTTAATATGTGCGAGACATGTGATAATAATTTAATATTGGGGAAATATTAAATAAAGTGAAGTCTTAGTACCCAATATTAAATAAGGGGTTAGTGGTTTTGTATTCACATGGTTTTGTGATATGTGGTTTTACCTTACCACTAGTTGTATTTTGTGTGGGCTTGTGTCTATAAAAGAAAACACATGTGTAGTGGTTTAGGTTGGGCTGAGTAGGTTGGTTGTCATTTTTGAGTCTTTTTTAGGAGTGCATATGTGAAGCATGGCATGGGATGTGTGGATTCATGCTTGGATACATGAGGATGCATTGAGAGGCTTGATACTTTAGACGTATTCATTATAATTCTTGTATTCCTTTATTGCTAAATAATATAATGGAATATATGCTTTTGGAGGCTAGGTTTTTCCCTCTTGAGGGTTTTCCCAAGGTATATCTTGTGTTATCTTATGGCTTGTCTATTTAATCTATGCATTGTGGTTACTTGCATGCATGTTTATCTCTCATGGAACTAGTATAATTTTTCAAATAAATTACTACATTACTAAAACTTTGTCATGATAACTAAAAATGACCAAATTCTAGTCATTTTTTGCAACATAGCTATTAATGACTAAATAAATGAATAATTTGATCATCATAAGTGACTAATTTTACTTTTGGATAAAAAACACAACTAAATAATTAGTCACACCAATAAATATATCATTGGCTAGAGTGGAAAATATTTTGAAGTTGATAAAGAGTGAAAAAATTTCGATGAAAAATAATTCAAACAAAAAAACCCCTGTATCATCATGAACTGATCAAGAATTGACAGAGAATAGTCATGGCTCCTTTCTTTGTAATTCCTGATACTCTCAAATACTTGGAAGATGTGCCAAACAAAGAATACTACCTCTATGCTCAAGACATTGTTGAATTGGACATACTATCGCCTAAAAAACTAGATGAGCTTGTCAAGGATTGGATTCCTATACTTTTTCACTGTCTCCAATAATTTTTTGAAAAATTTCAAGTTTCAACAATACCCATTTTGTTTAAAATAATATGAGGTAAAATGGTTGATAATTGGTGTTGTATAGCTCAGCAATCTAGCGGTTTGCAATAGGAATGGCAATGCTCATTTTGTTGAAAATGAACAGAGGTGAAATGGTTGATCATTGGTGTTGTATAGTTCAACAATTTGGTGGTTTAAACTATTACCTTGGGTTTATAAGTTAGTAACATGCAATAGTTTTTTCAAGGTGAATTAACATTCCATGAAACCATCGAATTAGCTGCCCAACTTCTACTATCTCTCCCCTATCAAGCCCTTGTAAGTTTTCCAAAACTAAATTTGTTTTCTTCTCTTGACAAATGAGGATTTTTGAATAAGCATTTAAATCCTACTTCTTTCCAACATTTTTAATTTGTAAATTTTCTTTGTTGGATGATCTTTGAAAACATACAGATGGTGATAAATAAAATACCATTATTTAATGCTCTTTTTTATTGCACCATGTAATCATCTTTAGTTTATTAGCCAATGTATATTGGTTTTTAGTTAGGTTTTGGTTTATATAGTGTGCTCTGCATTTTCCAGGGGTGGAATTTGACTTGGTTGAGCACCAACTATTTGATCAAATGTACTCTCTTGTTAAGGGATTCCAATTTATCCAACCCTCGGCAAAAGGATACTTTTTTCAAAAGCCTCAGATCCAATTTTAGTTCACTTGTTCATAACTGTGTTCATGAATGTGACAACTTTTAGCTTCTCCCTTATTTGGTATACTAAAGGATTGTGGCCAGAAATATTGTCTTTGTTTCTGTTGGAAAAATTCCAAGTTCTCCTATGCTTATATTTAAACAGTCCAAAATCTCCTTTACACATCCTTTGAGGTTGATCCCACCTTGTTTTGGTGTGTGGGTTTGAACCTAGGTCACCTCACTATGAATTTAATTATTTACACATCCTTTGAGTTATGGACCAAAATCTCATTTAGACATCCTATGGTTTATGACTCACTTTGAAATTATATCACAACCTTGGGGCATTTTCTAATCTTTGAACTTATTTAAGGTCATATACCTCTTTTAGTATGGGGAATGTGTGTGTGCTATTGCTAACCATTTTTTTTGAAATAAATGTAATTTAGTTTCTGGGTCTAATGAATTTTTACTTTTTGAACTAATTTATAGTAGGTTAAGTTTTTCTCATTCTTTTGGATTTTGAGTATTTTGAGCATCCTAATTGATTTTTGATAGAATGCTTCCAGGTTTTAGAGAGTGTTAGTCTATATGAGAGTGAATAGCAGTCTACATTGAGGGTGGAAGTTCTTGGCCAAATAGAGTAGGCGAGGATTTTGAATTCTCCTCTTGATAAAAAAATTGCACTAAAATTACATGTTCATATAATTAGCCACATTGTTATGTTTTTATTGTATTGTTCTAATGAACTGTAGTATTACTATCTTTCATATCTATTCTTTGTGTTCTTGGATTTCAACACACTCGTGTTTCTTTGTTTGTTAAAATTACATTTGGTTGATATGCCAATGCTAATAGAATGTTGTTTGTGTCATACAAATCTAGTTATTTTTTAAGGCACTCTACTTACTCAAAGGGAGTTGTGAGCTCTTGTGATTTGGGTAGACCAAGGTTATTCAAAAAGAACCAAATTTTTACTTAAACCTATAGAAATGAATATTGTTTTAGATAAGGGTTTAATTTTTTCCAATGAGATGAAATTTATAGTCTTAATCATAGTAATGTGGAAACTCTAGTATAGGGATGAGGACACCATTCCCATCTCCATACCCACATTTTCTAGTGATTATATTTATGTAAAATATATGTATCTTTATTCATTTACTTCGCTACATTGATTTGAAATGGTGTTCCAATAACTGTTTCCCCATGTTTTCTCTTCTAATTTTCCTTTTCCTCTTCATCTGATTGCTCTATACCATTTCTTAAATTTGAGTGCCTATCAATTCCTCTTCATCTGATTGCCTATACTATTTCTTCTTATTCTTTATCTAATATGTCTAAATAGTGACACAAGTTTTCCTTTGACATCTACCCACTTTAAGCATTGAATGTAAGCTCTCATATCATGTATCGAAGTCTATTCTTTTTGGAAGAAACATAATTTTATGTATTTCTGAGAAACATGACTTGAATTATGAGTTTCTTTGCATCTATATGCCTTTGAGAAGAATTTCCAGCTAGTAGTAAGTGATTATTAACTCAATGCCCATTTTGTTGTTTTGTAATGACTACAACACATCATATCCAAGTATTGATCCCTTCTCTTAAAGCATAAGACAACTCAAAGATATAGAGGGTTGTCAACTGTTAAGTAGTGCTTGTAAGTTCAATATCAATTCAATGGTTTCTAGTATCTGCAAAGATAATGTAGTCCACAATTCTAGTCGTAGTGAATTCCTTAGTGTGTGGGATTTCCCATTAGAAATAATCTAATAGATAAGTTAATGAGGTAAATACTTGACACCTTGTGAATTTAATTTTGTGATTTTGGTTTTCTTCTTAATTGGTGGAGGTCTTTGTTCTGTTAATAATCATCTTCCATGATAAAGATTTTAGATTTTCATTATCAAACATATTATCATATTTCATATTAAATTTTTTGATTCCATATTATTGGTAAGACAAGCTTATGCGCTACTATAAAGAAGATGACTTCCAGGTTGTAGCATTGCCCCAATATTGAGATAAACAAAGTTGATCTACTTTTGTTTGTGTTCTAGATAAATCCTTACTTCATGGAGAAATGAAGGCTCGGGTGAAAATCTATGAAGGTTTAACCTTCTCATTTTATTTATGTATATTTTCACCTTTTCACATGATTTATAAATCCCTTTACATCATACTTGGATGTCATTCATCAAAGGCAGGGTATAAGAACTTCTAAGTAGTGGCACATGAAGTGACTCTCAAAGTTTTGTTTCACACATTCAATTCATATTAGTCTTGTCTTGATAGTTGCATAGTGGATTCACTATTCACTGTCAAGTATTAGGAGACAATGAGTTGATTCTCAGCCCACTATTAAAGAGTAAATGAAGGACTAATAGTTTCAAGCAAAGAGAGAAGTTCATAGCCAAAGCGGTGAGTTTCACATGAGACTATAGGCATAAGTTGATGCTAGTCAGAAGTTATGTACCAAGATAAAAGCTAATATAAAGTAAAGCCAGTGGACGGTATATGCATTGGATAGAGAATGACAAAGATTAAAGGGAAGAGGCAACCTATAAGTAGAGTCAAAGTGCTAAAGGACTACATGGAGTCAATGAGGTAGTGAGAAATCAAGTTCAAGGAGAGCACTACCATAGGTGTGAAGATCAAGAGATATCTCATGACCAAATTCACAATTTTATGAAGATTGTTTATGAGAATAATATATTAAGGTTTCTTGGATCATTCTCATCATCAACACTTGTTGGAGCAGCTTCTGATATATTAGACCTAAGCTTTGGAGCTTTTGATTCACTGATCTTCTTGGAAATACGCCTTTGAGAAATGATGAATTGCCAATTTTAGTCTTGTTTGTTTGATGTCATGAAAGGATAGCTTTTATTAATGGATATCATGCTACAATAATGATGATAAATCTTAGAGTGTAGTCAAGAATCACTAAAAAATGACAGTGTTAAAATATGAACCAAAAAAATAAAATGAGGGTATATCTATGTTCTTGGGAGAGACAATGAGAAACATTCAATGATTAGGGTCTATGACTGTCATGTCTTCTTTAGCCTTTGGTTATCACCACATTTGATGTGCACAAATATTTTCCTCTCATAGACCCCACTATTTCCCTATTGAGTTTGACTACCTTTTGGTCTTTATTTAGTATTTGGACTTTGTAATATGGCTGTCCTTCTACTTTGTTGATAGTCCCCAACTTTGCAAACTATATTTCAAGGCTATTCTATAGTCACCTCTCATCTACATATTGTTTTTATCTTTTTGAACTCAATGTTATGGTTGCTTAACAATGTTTACTGTCTTAGTGGAATTTTCATTCTACAATAGTGACTGTCATTTCCATGACTTCGACACAAGTATTCATGCATCTTCACATACCTTATCATACTATCACAATGATTTGTTTTTTTATAAAATCTCATCAAACCTTAGAATCATGAATAGTGTTGTGCAATTTTTGCACACACGCCCTGCTGAAAGCGAGGACCCTCTTTTGCTTTCATTCTTGATGTTTTACCCCTTTGATTTTGAGGATTTGGTTGCCTTGGCATGTGCCAAAATGATTATCCTACTCATGAAAATCCCCATTTTGAGGAAACACTTTGAAAATCTTGTGTTTTGGGATATATTTTGGGTTTTTCTCTATTTTCAGGAAAATTCCCTTTGGGCGGAATTCCCCAAACACCTTGAAAACCTGATAGAGGTTGCTTTGCATTGTTTTTAGAAATTCCAGGACTTCGCAGAATTCCATCTGGTTTGGATTTTCCTGAGACTCTGTCGTGCCTTCGGATTCTCAAGCCTGTTGTCTTTTCGACGCATTTATGCCTCCTATACGATCTTGTAGTTTACTTTTATTGGATTTAATTGGGATTTATGATGAGAATTTGTGTCATTTTCCTTGTTATGAGATTTGAGGAGCTTTATTTTGATTTTCTACCATGGATTGTGCATTTGAGGCTGTGATCGATTGTTACAGTATAGCTTTCTGGTGACCACTTGCATTCTACTCGGACTTCAAGGTTTCTTGCCAGTTGCTACTATTTTGATTTCTTTTCTCTCATGGTATGTGCATGTTTCCTTCTCTTTTAATGAATGAATTGAATTTCTTTAGGGTTCGTATGTGTATGCTTTGAGTCAGGATTTCAATGTGGTAAAGTCTAGTAGCAAGGCTAGGGTTTCTAGTTTTGGTTCGATTCCCTTCCCTATAGCTTGTGCTACCTTTCCTTCTGCTTGACTGTGATTCAATGTGGTTAATCATTGCTATGTTTGATTCTTAATTTGATTTCATTCTTTCCCATGTCAAGTTTTGGTTTGACCTAGAAATCCCTAACCTTTGATAAAATTACGTTATGGGCAAAGTGAAATTTGTTGTCCATCATCCAATTTGATAATCGTCTTGTCTTAGTTAGGTTGTGGGAGAATTTGTGTGAAGGATAGTAGAAATGAAAAGGCAACTTGAATCCAAGTTGTGTTTTTATGGAAATTTCTTAGGGTTTCCCTTGTTTAAATCATTTCTCATATTGATTGAATCTCATTTAGATTGATTGGAAGCCTAGATTATTCATCTTGCACTTTAAATGACCTAAATCCAAAACTAAATCCCCAACTTCTTAATCATTTGATTGATCTGGGCGAAATCCTGACGAAGTCAAATATTTCAGATTTTCAAACACCTCACGCATTTCCTTCACTTTAGGACTTCCCCAATTTTTCATAAAATTATTGATCTCCTGAAAATATGCTTAAAACATGAAAATTACACTGACTTTGTGAAATTCCATTTCCTCGGGATTTTACTGGAACTTCTTTTCCCCTTCATTTTCCCAAAATTTGTGAACTATTGCCATTTTTGGGATTTCCACACTTGGCAGAATTCTCTGAAATCTTGTTGAAAATAAAGAATTGAGAGATAACATGAGTTATTAGTTAATGATTGTGCATCATGTGATCAATTTGAGTTATTTAAAGAGGTGTCACGTTGTTTCTTAACTGGTGTTGGGTTGATTAAATGATTGTTGGAATTTTTTGTGCTTGTTTCATTGAATTCTGTCTAGCTTGGAATTTCCTATAATTTCTCTTTGGCCTGAATTCGTGAGAGGACTAAAATCTGAACTTTGAAAAAATTAATCTTTATGAGATTCTGGGGGATTTTGTTCACCATGGGACTTGTCTTAAGGATGAATATATCATTTTTTTATGGATTAACTTGAATTTCATGTTGCGATGGATCTTTATTGTGGTCTCTGTGTTGAATGTGGGAAAAATCAAGTCAAGTCGTTGTTGGAAGAACCAAGGGTAGGGTAATGGATCCAAGTACTAAAGGGTTTGCTATCTTCGAGGTAGAAAGGATTAAAATGGATATAAAGAGTAGAATCCTAGAAAGAAAGTTGACTTCCATCTGGTTGGAAGTCACCTATACAAATGTTGAGTTGTGGGATTATGATGAATTCAAGGCAAGGATGGTAGCACAAAACCTCCCTCTATTGGAAAGAAGGATATTGGAATCAGGTTTGGCCCATGTAGCTAGATTCCCTCCTATTTTTCAATGCTATGAGTTGCTGCTTGAATGTGCCATACACTATGACAAGGGCACACAAAGGATAGTTGGTCCTCAAGGAAGAATAGTGGAAAATCTTAAACCTATGTCTATAGCCCAGACCTTTGACATGCTCAATAGGTCTCATGTAGTGGGTTTTGATATGGACATAGCAAAGAAGTATTATGATGAAGACACCATCAAATCACAACAGGTCATCAATTTCTGGTTGGACAAACCCAAGTCTCACTTCTCCAAGCTACCCAAGCAACTATTCAAGGATAAGTTCAAGAAGGAATACTATGATGCTATCACACTCCTCAGTAGGGTGGTGGGATTGAAGAGTGTAGGAGTATTTGAAAACTAGATGTTCCATGTCATTGTGAGGATGGAACAAAATACTGACTACCATTGGGCAGACATTATAAGTGCAATGATACATGAGAAAATGTGCAATGTCCTATAGACAAAGACCTTCACAATGACCTCCTACTTGGTTTATGCACTTGTGAGGTTCCATCCATACAAAGGGCTAAGAACAAGTGGTGTATTTGGGTAGGATGTGATTTATGAGGTATACCCACAATTGCACTTGGGTGGCACAAGTTATAGGAGGGTGAATGATGCATTCACCATGTACATCACCAGACTATTACAAGGTACAGAGCATGCTCTGATCTCATATCATGCCAAGGAATTAATCAAGAGGTTTGGAGCTTGGTTTATCCAGTTTCCCACCTTTTCATACATTAGAATAGATGGTTGTCAGAGGGCTCCATACAAACTCCCTAGATATCCCATAGATCATATTATTCTTCTGGAGGTCACAAGGAAGATCTGTGATTTTGATGCAATTGTTAAGAAGGATAAACATAAGATTGTATTTGGTGGTGATTTTCCTTTTAGGATAGGAAGTAACAAGGCTTTCCCCTCTATTAATTTGGCCCATACTTCTGAGGAAGAAATGAGTACTCTGGGTCTCTCTTTCCATTCTAAGAGATCCATAAGGATGATGTAGAGGATTATTGGGCTAACATCAATGATGAATTTGAAATTAGAAAAAAGAAATTATCTAGGTTACTAGTGAACTTGGTCTGGCTATACAACATAAAGGCCATTCCAGATCATATTGAAGATGATGGAGATTTGTTTTAGGGCCATGAATATGAAGCTGTGGAGGATAAATGAGTTGGAGAAATAGAATGGTTGGAGGAAGAAAAGATAGAATTAGAGCAAATCATGACTCTAGTGATTAAGTACACTAAGTTGTGGCTCAAGCACAAGATGTGGGAGTTGGAAAGTGAGGGTGTGTAATGCACCTATGATCTAATGGGATACTTGGAGTCTCATTCCACTTCTAAAGAGTCAACTAAGCATGATCCTAAAGGTAAGGCTAAGGTGAGCTATCCTTTCAAGATAAAGATTAAAGATGCTCAAGTGGAAGAGGTAGAAGAGGCAGAGAAGCAAAGAAAAACCATTGCTAAGAAAAGGAAACACATTTCAAAGACAAAGAAATCAACAAAAGATGAAGTTGAGAAAGAAGGAAAAGAGGGTAGTGCTTCTATGCCTAAGAGAAGAAGAATAGTGATATTTTCATAGAAGGAGAAGGAATCCTCTAAGGTAGGCGATGAGGTTGAACCACTAGTAGTAAGTGTGGAAATTTTGGGAGAGAAGGCACAGGTGTACACAAGAAGATCAAGAACTCCCTCTCCTAAAGATGGTGTTTCAAAGGGAAGTGCTCCCTCAACTATTCTTTCCATTGAACATGATAATGTCCCTCTTTCTCATGAAACTCATAATGTACCAAGTGAATCTAAAAATGCAAAGGATCACCAAGATCAAGGAGAAGAAGAATTCCAAGAAGGTGAACTTTATAGTATGGAGGAAAAAATAGAGAAGATATTGTAGTCTCCTCTGGTAACTTATGAGGATTCACCTACAAGAAATGAAGAGGGTAGGCCTCCACACAGAGAAGAAATTCCAATCAAGAACTCCTTCACCAGGGCATGAAGAAGAAGATCATGATAAGGGAGGTGAAGATAGGGTCGAAGAGATGCCTATAAAGTAAAATATGAATGAGGATGTACCCAAGGTTCAATAGGATGTGGCTGGACAAGGAAATGTACAATCAGATTCCACTATTCCTAGTTGGCTAGACAAGGAGTTAAAGAGTAAACAAATTATGGTAGATGATACTCCTCCCAATTGGGATGAATTATTGGAAAATATAGGAAAGGGGAAAGAAAAGAAGAAAGCTAAGGTTATCTCCATGATTGAGAGAGATGAAGCTAATAACAGGATGATTCACATTGCCACCCCTATGCCAAACAAGAATAAAGATGAAGTGACTGGTAAAGATTACAATGTACAAACTGTCAACTTGGGACCCACCTCTATGATGTTGGAAGTTGAAGAATTTGGAGGCTCTAGTGTTGCTATTTTGAGCCAATTGAAGGAGCTTCAAGCTAAGCTGGTTTTGGAGAAGGAAAATGATAAAATTAAGAGGTATCTATAGGACTTGATGAAACCCTTGTAATCCATCAGCTCCTCATCATCTGCTACAAGTTTTCTACCACAAGAGACCATAACTGAGTTGGAAAAGATGAAAACCACTACACATGCCATAATGAATTGGTTGTAGGGAGTGCAAGCTAAAGGAGATAATGCCATTAAAGATATCCTATCAACTAGTGGAGATGCTATGAGATCAATTGAGTGGTTAAATAATTTACTAGATCAGGATAAGAAGGATGTGGATCTTTTGTTGTAGAAGACTAAAACCATCATGGAATATACTGAAGACAAACTGGTAAGTGATGGAATTCTTCCTTCTCCCAAAGTTGCAGAACCTTGAGAATGGTTTGAAGTTTTTCAAATAAGGCAAAGGGTTTTAAAGAAGGTGCACAAGCAAGGGAAGCAAATTGAGGACACCCTGGCTGAGATCTACAACAAGTGCATTTCTTTCTTTGAAGTTATGATAGGAAGAAAAAGGTTTGCACCAAAACATATGAGCTTGGAGTAATTGACAAAGTGGTGGCATGATGTATATTCTCCAGTCAATGAGGACCCAATCACTGAACATTAGTTAGATGATGTAGCCACATACATTGCAATGATGGATAAGTATCAAACCATGAAGGTGGATTGGGATAAGGTTGTAAAGAAATCAAGAGAGGACATTAAGTCCATTGAAAGAAAAATTAAAGTATTAGTTATTCCACCTATAGCCAACTTGGAGAGGATATTTTTGATGGTGCAGGATAAAATGAGGTGAGATAAAGACAAAAGGGGAGAGTAGTTAATACAATGCCTCATCAAAATTTGTGCTTCCCCATTATTTCTCTTCCTCCTTCACATGCATTGGACTGAGCTATGTTGGAGATCGCAGGCTGACCTGGATGGAGTACATGCATTTAATGCATAGTTTACTTTATTTCGAATTCCTCTTGGCCGACTTGTTCTAGTGGCTAATTGTTTTGTAACCCTATTTGGGCTGACATATGATGCAATCTCTATAAATAGGGGTTAATGCCTCATTTGAAAGGGCTGGATAGTATTCCATTAGAGTGAGCGAATTAAGCATTAGAGCAAGGAGTTAGTGGTTAGGATATTTTCAAGCAAGTGTTGTAACAGAAGACTAGAATTTCTGCTACTTTGGATGATTTAATGCAAGTAAAGACATTGTGATTTGGTTCCTTTATGGTGTTAATTTCATCTAGCATGGTTCCTGTGATTCTATCTTTTGAAATTGCTTAAATCTATTTGATACATGTTAGGTTAATGTTAGATGAATTAATGGTGTTTATGATTTGATACTTGAAGTGTTGCAAATCTCTAGTCCATACTTTTTGCAGCTAGCTGACTGTTAGTTGCTTTGCAAAGTTAGCTTGTACTTTGATATTCATTGTGATTAGTTCAGTTGTGAATGATTATTCATTTAAATTGCAATAGGGCTGATTGGATAAATGTTCAGGACTTTAAAATATTTTGTTCCTTAGAAGATTGCACTATTTTTGTAAGATTGCAGATTTATCTGGGTCAAGCAGGAATTAATTTATGAGGGATTGGTCCATTTCAAGCATTTTATCATTTGCATTGTTAATCTTAGAATTAGAACCAGTCTTAGAAATCTCTTTGAAACTCTTATCTTTCACTATTTCTTTTGATATCTTGGTTAGATTTAGGATTTGAAGTATCACCATATTGCTAGATCTGATAAAGTTGAAGCTTCAGTATTTTCTTGTAGTAAGGTCCCTTTGTGATTACCATGATTTTCACATTATCACTGAGTTGTTTATGCATTGTCAAGACCTGAAATTAGAGACCTTGGGGTTATCTCTTGAGCTTGCTGATAGATATTTTCCTTTCAAGAGAGATATGATACTTGTATCTTGTCTAAGTTGTTGTGCAGAAAACACCATCAACAAATAGCTCTTCTTATCATTATCTAGTCTTCTTTGTGCATCTTCATTTTCATAGGAATGGATCTTATTCATTTGAAGCTATCACTCATAGATAAAAAGGTTATTGTCTTAAACCTTCACACAAACCTTATTGAGATCACTACCCCTTTTCCATTGGTATCTTTGTCAATAGCTCACTATCTTTGGTGAGGGTGATAACTATGACTATCATTTTGTCCTAATTCAAATCCATGACTGTCTTTTAAAATGACAACTTTATTATCACTTCATTGTAACTCTTTCGAGGACTATCCCTTAAGATTTTGCAAAGGAAATGATTGTTACTCTTTTTGAATATTGTATTACCTAGAGCAGCACTACTCCCTTTTTCCATTCACTGTGATACCCATTTGACTTCTCACTATGGAGTGATCCTTTGTGTGGATTTCCCCCTTGGGATAGTATCACTGCTTCCTTCATAAGCAGATGAATCTTTATGAATTATTTTATTTGTGCTTCATGAAAACCCCCTTTCTTAAGAAATTTAGCATTATAATAGGATTATTATGATTATCATGTTGGTAATTTAAGAAACTAATATCTTAGACTATGATTTCCATTATATCTTCTCCATGTGTATTTCTAGAATTTCTTTGAGAAAGGATGAATGATATTTGAAAAACATAACTCCAACCCATGTTGTTAATATCAGCACCAAAATTGTGCCTCATATGCCTACCTTGATATATCTTTCCACTATCACACTATCCTTCATTAAAGGTGACTACCCTCACTTGTCTTAGAAGGGTCTAATCACTGTTAATAGATTTGAATTCTTCATTATGTCCCATTGTGAATTTTATTCATAATGAACATCAAGTTCATTGCCACCTTGAAAGAATCTACTATGACTTACTATTGTGGCTTGCAACTATATTGCATCTCAAGAGCAAATTTTGTATGTACACTGCTTTTGTCATCCTTGTGTGAGTCAAATATGTGTAATGTAATAACAAACACAATCAATAAGACATTATATCAAGAGATTTAAACAATAATTAATCTAATTAAAACAGGAAATCTCTCAAAGCTATCCTATTTCTCTCTAACTCCAAAGATTTATTAAGTCACTGTGGCTCTCAAATTGTGTAAGCATTGTGACTGTTAAAATGACAATCTAGAGAATGAGATATTGTAAAATGTAGGAATATAATCCTATGTAATGATTTCTAAATGATATGATGATGATACTGTGGATGACATTGACATGAAATTGATAAAAGAAACTACCATAAACTAAGATACAAGTAAATGAAAAACCATGATTATGATTGCTATTCTAAAATTATTTACTATTTATATTGCTCAAATGCTTGATTGCTCTAATCTATTTCTGTAGAGTAAGATTACACAAAGATGGGATCCATTTCCTATGGAAAGAAGTTGTATTTATAGATTCCTGACAACATATTTGTGATGTGGCAACAAAACAAAGGTTTGTATTTGATTTGAAGGATTGAATGGTGAAGGATGAAGAAGCCTGATAAGATTATGGAGATTGTTCCTACCCAAAAAAGCATTCAACTAGAGGATAGGAATGATCAATGGAAGAAGATGAAGAAGTTTTCCTATAATTTGTCTCAAATTTGTCTCCAAATTTTTCTGTGAAGGTTGAGTTGAATTAATTAGATATAAAATATCTAATTGATGGTGGATATGGTGAGTGAAGAGAGGAAATAGATGTAGAAATATTCTTGTATTTGATGGATTTATTCAAATTAGCAAAAGAGAATAATTAATTTAATAAAACAAACTTACAGTAATCTATTTATTAAATTAAGATGGAAGAAATGTGGTAATTAAATAAAACAAAGTATAAAACTTGTTTATTTAATTAAAATAGAATGATGTGATTAAGATAGAATAAATATATAATTATAGAAGAATTAGATAATAATAATTAAATAAAACTATGCGAACCATTTTCCTAGTACCTATAAAACAACATGAATAAACGAGTTAGACAAGGAATTACAAGCTAAAACAAGGATTCCCCATGAAATCCATTTGCAAACTCAAAATAGGAAAGAAATTGATGAAGAAAACAATACAAAAGATAAAACTAGATTTAATCCTAATTAGAGAAGCAAACACTTGATCCCATGGGGGAATTGGTGCCAATTTGATGTGAAAATTGGCCCTTTCCCAATTCCTATGATGAAATCTTGATATGTTGAGGATGAGATTGATCCACTTTTGATGAAAGATGAGAACTCCAAGCCAAATCTGCAAAAAACCTAGCTAAGAATTCAAATGATGGATGAGAATGGCTAAGTATTTTAGCATGGTAACTTTGCAATGTTTGTGGATGATAAAATAGGAGAGGAGCTCTTCATTTATAGGATTTCAAGATGAATGAATGCCCAAATTTGAGCAATGTGGGACTAACATTCATCCAATGATATGATGCCACTTGTCAAGCTATGAATGGATGATGGTTGTGCAAGATTTGGGGTTTGTGCCAATAAATGCCAATATTTGAATTTCAAATTTGTTGAAATGACATGCAAGAGGGAAGGGAAAATGCAATAAATGCCACTTGGCTCAAGGCAAAGGACATGTAAGAGATTTTAAATGCCTTGTTGGATGTACATGTTGACTTGGAATTTTTGAATTCAAATTGAGGAATATTCCAAAAGATGCCTTGTGAGGAAAATAGAGATTTAATAAATGAATTAAATCTATTTTGATGTGCAACTTGCATTATCTAGAGGATGTGACATGAGATGAGGTTAAATTAATCAAGGATTAATTAATTTAATAGGAGATTAGATAATGTGAGTTATTTTGACTTAGATTTATGGGTTTATTTAAATCAAATAAGAGGAATATGATAAGAGGCTAATTAAATAATGATTTTGATTTATTTAATTAAAAGGGATGGTGTTAGATTAAATAAAATAAGGTTTTAATTTATTTAATTTAATGGATAGGATTTAGAGATTTAATCAAATAAATTGATTATTTAATTAAATAGGGATAATTAGATCAAATGGATTGATTTAATTAACAAGAGAAATGACTTGATTCAGATAAAGTGATTTATTTAATCAAGAGAGGATTATTGATGAATTTAATCAGATAGGGGAATTTGATTAAATGGTTAGACCGAGGGATGATTCAGGAAGAAACGATGTTAGTAAGTCAGGATCGAATGCATGTGTCAATCAGTATATTTTCGATGTCTACACTTTGCCCCTCTTTGAAGCAATGCACTCGTTGCATTGGTTCAAAGAATAACCGATCTTGATCAAAGCCAATTTTTTTTGATATTTAAAAACTTTCCCCACTGCTGCTTGGCAAGAGAAAACATGCCATTATAATGCCCCCTCGAGAGATCAGAAGAAAATTTTATTTTTTTGGGTGATCTCGTGAAAAAAAGTGACAAAGTACCTGATAAGGTCTGAAATGTGTCCGGGAGGCTAAAACATGTCTAAATGCAATAAAATGATAAAAAACAAGCCTCAAACAGATGAAAATAGGTTCAGGGGACTGAAACCCTAGCAGGACAGCCTTAGAGGGTCAAAAAACCCTAATTTCTAGGCTTAAAAGGGGCCTGAGGGGTCACTTTCAAGTCATTTTCACACACCTCTGCTAGCAAACCTTGAGATTTGAGCTCTGACCCTCTGATGATATGGTGCAATGATAGCTTCCTCTACACATTTTAGACTGAGTTCAGACCTACCAGCGGCCACCTAGCATCAGTGCCCCGGTATGTGACCCTTACCGAAGCTTAATTTTTTCATTTAATGCATTTATTACATGTTTAAAAGAGAGCTTGCCTCTAGCGGCGCTATTATAGCGCCGCTCGGTGTTTAAAGTGAACCGCTAATTGCATTTTTGTGCCGCAGTAGTGTAGTTAGGAGTTTAGAAACTTTGCCACTGGGCTCAGACTTGCGTGGGCCAGTTTGGGAAAAGTGCGTCGCGGCGACGCCCTTTTCATGAAAATTGTGATGCTAGAGCTAAAGTGTACCGCGGTGGCGCTTTTTGGCTTAATTTAGGGTCTAGCGTTAGAGTTTGAGGGAACTCAAACTGTGATTCCATAAAAAACTATGCCGTTGGAAGAGAGCTTGGAGCGTTAGGCCAGGATTTTTCCAAAAATTTTAACATGCTGACTTTCCTTGATGCATGACGGGCCTAGGGAGCTTTATTCTCAGGAGCACCGGTCATAGGATTTGGTGAGCATCCTACGAGACCTAAGCGATAGAGACTAGGACTGACTAGGAGCCACTGGCTTATGGCACATTGCATACGCAGCGCCCGTGTGCACACACCTCGGGATGTTATCAGCGCTAGCCGAGAGGTGGAACAATGAGACATCGTCGTTTCATCTTCCTATTAGTGAGGCGACCATCATTTTGGAGGACGTTTGGCGCATTGTTTGACTGCCCATTCATGGCCGCCTGGTGATCTACGATATGGAGGAGGGACACGAGCATTGCATTAGAGTCTTCACCACTTGAGACATTATTTACTGCTAGGGTCAGATTGAGCTGGAGCGGTACAAAGTTATAGCACCTCCCTTCCGCTGGGTGATTGCAGCGATCATTTCTAGTTTGGTTGCCCCAAACAGACGAGGGCATTATTTTAGTCTGGGTTGGGGATACTACTAGGAGAGGATGGTCAAGGACAGGCCAGTTCAGTTTGCATGGGGACCCATCCTTCTGGCTTCACTTTACAGAGATTTACATGAGTATGTATATGTTGATGGCAGAGCGCTGGGAGCTGGAGTGACACTCCTGCATGTCTGGGCATGGGAGCACATTTATGTGCTATGTCCATGGGTGGTTCCAGTTTTGATGGGGGCAGAGGATGCCCTCATGGCACTATATAGAGGCGGTGTGTCCTTCACACACACTGGTGAGCATGAGATCCCCTATTGGAGGCGGGTCCTGGACGAGATGCTTGTCTTTACTTGGTGTCCATACCTTGGTCAGCCCGAGTGGGCCGACGATGCTGCTCAGCTCTTCTACTACCGCTAGGATCGATACATGCAGGGGCAGAAGCACACTATGATTGAGCGGTACTTACCCGAGCACATACAACGTCAGTTTGGATAGCCACACAATTGGCCCAATGATAGTTATGTGGCCGTCTTTGCACACAGCATGACATAGGTGTCATGGGGGCCTGACATTCCTACCACGGAGGTAGTTGACAGCTTCCGGCAGTTGGTAGCCCGACCATGGGCTTATGATCAGGGCCCAGCAGATCTAGGCACCACATAGGCCTTTAGAGATTGGTTCAGACCTCCCCTACGGTTGACCATTCCAGGTGAGGATCCAGATATGCATAGGGTCAGAGGTAGGGGGAGAGGATAAGGATGAGGACCTAGGGTCGCAATCTGACAGGATCCACCAACTATTCCCCCAGTCCCACCAGGTCACAGGGATGTCGATATGCAGGACCAGCAACATGATCCACCAGTCCCACCACCACAAGCCGAGGGTGAGGACTAGCCTCATGCGCAGCCATGGGTACAGCTAGTAGGGTAGGTAGATGCATGGGATGCCTTGATTTTATAGTTACAGGCATAGGTTCAGGTAGTGACGGCCAAGAGGGACCAGGCACAGGCTGAGAGGGAGCAGTTTAGAGAAGAGAGGGATCAGGCTGTGCAGCAGAGATAGGCTGCAGAGTTGCAGGCAGCTATAGAGCTAGGCCGCAGGCAGCAAATTGAGAGCATGATAGCCTCGTTGTCTCAGGGTACAGTGCCGATGCGATCCTACAGGGATGCTATCCGGGAGATAGAGTACTACCGTCGAGCTTACCATGAGACTGTGCCTAGAGCAGATTGGGTCCCTGAGTACTCAGAGTGGGCTAGCCAGAGACCACTAGAGGGTCACGGTGACAAGGGTGAGGGTAGCATTCACAGAGATCAAGTGTGATCCAGATGATATACACTTTTTGTGCCTTATGGGCTCATTTTTGATAGCCCGATGGGAATTTTGTACTGATTGACACATATGTATAGTGATCCGATTATTGTTTGTACTGATAGTTGATGATATGATATGTATATGAGCCGATTTTGATGCGATGCAATGTGTTCTTTTATTTATGCATGGATGGTTTATTTCTATATGCTTTGCAATGATGTTTTATGGATGCATTTATTTCTAATGGTGTTTATGTAATCAATATGTGAAATGATTTGCTTTATGTTATATGCAATGATGTGGAGAAAATGCTTTTATATGAGATGATTTATGGATGAATGTGATATGATGCGATGGTCATGATATGATGCTAATGAAATGGTGTTATGAGATGCAAATATTATTATACTAAATGATGATGTATGTGATGCAATGATATGTTAATGCAAAGTGATATGATGATGCGTAATGTAAACGTAATGTGATGATATGATATCATGATGTTATGCAAGTATGTATGACTAAAATGCTTATATACCTATCGCTTATGATTATGCAGAAATGATTATGGATGTTTTTGTAGATGCTATGTGATGATTTAGATGGTAATATAAATGTTTATGCAATGATCGATGAGATGCAATGTAATGGGTGAAATGCAATGACATGGATGCACCTATTTATGAAGAATGTTTATGGTAAACTGCAATGCGTACATTTCCTTTATGCCATATGCTTATGATTTCTATATGATATGTTTATGCAATATGTTAATGATTTGTGGATGCAGGATCGATGATGATGATGGTGATGATGATCAACTATCATAGTACCTTGTTAGCACGGTCAGTAAGAAAAAGAAGAAGTCATTTCAACAAGACGCAAGATGACACAAATGCAGATGATGATGATGATGATAATTACTTGCCAAGGAATCAAGATTTTCAAAGGGCCAAATTTTCTTATGTTTGATAACACATGTGGTATGATGCATCAAGGTATAGAGAACCAGGATGGCGTTGTACCCAGTGTGATGGACTTTGACTCGACAATCAGATAGGAGTATTCTTGTTCACATCTAACATACAAAAACCTTGCTAGGATGTACTTCATAAGTTTCAGACACCTCGAACCAAAACACAGAAAGGTAAACCTGTCCCTGTAATAGTCAACAAGTTTCCCTAGACCTCTTCTATACATACCTAACAAAGCAAGTATTCACCGAGGTTATATTACAAGAACATCCAACAAGCACAACAGACAAAAGATAACGATCATTTCCCCATTCCTATTTCTCTAAATCTGCTGTTTTGGGATATCATCGAGATGTCCTTGGAATGAGCGCAAATTAAGATAAGTCAAAAGATAAATACCAAGTAAACAAACAAACTGATGCTCTTCAATACCGCTAATGGAAAGAGGATGTGTTTTCTAAGATGATAATCGAAACTTATTGGCAAAAGATAATTCCCATTGTAGGAAGGATTCATCCTAGGACATGTTAGTGGATGGCGGCACGTCATTTCATTTATAAGGGATGATTGATATGGGACAAATTCAAATGATGTGTTACCGATACGAAGAGATAACCAACTTGCTTACTCACTGACTTAGACATAAGACTTGACATTTTAAGTTTTCACTTTTAATCTGCTAGACTTGTTTCCAACTGTTTTACCAAAGGTTGAGGATGACAATCAATTTATTATGAGTGGTGTTTAATGCAGGTGCAAGTAAGATGAGATGGATGGATTTTTTCAAATATTTGGATGTTTTTGAAGTTTTTGCAATGTTTTGAGGCTATTTTTGGTATTTTTCAAGATTTTGCAAATGTTTTGATTTTTTATTTTTTGAATGTTTTTGGATTTTGCGAGATTGTGACCAAGAGACTAACCTAAAGACCTATCCTAGGGGTCTTGAGGGCTGATCAGTAGATTATCCTTGCCTACGTTATACACACAGAGACCACATAGTTCGATTGATAACTTGACCAATTTATAGATGACGATATACATGATGAGATGTCAGTTTATTATGATGGACTCCTATAGGACTGACCTAAATGTCTCGGGGGATGATCAAAGATCAACCTTGCCTATGTTCAAGCTCAAAGACGGCGTAGTTCGACAAGATGACTCTGTTTTTGACTTTTTGACCTTTTTTTTGGATTTTGATATGTTTTGATGTTTTTGGATTTTGTGCTTTTTCGATGTTTTTGGATTTTCTGAGATTGAGGACTCTAAGAATATACACGAATCCGATCCGATGAGAACATGCCTCTAGTGTGATGCAATAGACTACTCTGATAAAGGCAGGACAAACTAACCTTGAGGATGGGTTGAGTAGTACTAGGAGGGATCATGATACAAACACAGAACCAAGCTATGGTGCAGATGCGAGTGGATGAGTGATGGATGGAGACTTGAATGTGATGAATGATGGAAGAAAAATGGGTGGATGATGCAGATCAGGCCACAAAGATCCTGGTGGATGGAAAGTGCTTATTTTACACAAGGTGCCTGTTTGCCAGGTTTTCACCAAGGTACTTGCCCAAAGTGCCACCAAAGTGGTTTTCACTAGAGGATGATTTTTTTTATCCTTTTTTTGATTTTTTTTGGTTTTTTTGGTTTTTCGATTTTTTTGTTGTCACCAAGATGCCTGTTTGCCAGGTTTTCGCATAAGTAACCATTTTTTCAGGACTTTTTCTAATTTTTTGGATTTTTGGTTCTATACCTGGAAAGAATTAGGCATAAAACTTTTTGAGATGGGAGCTATTCATGGGCTCCTATAGAGGTTCCCCTTCGGGTGTTGATAGCTGATATGCCCTTGATTTATGACTTGTTGTTATGACAAACAGATCTAACCAATTGGGTTCAAACTTTCCTTTGCTGCTAGGATTCAGGACATTTTTCTAATTTTGTTTTAAGACCAGTTCTCCAACTTGGAAAGTTCTACTTCTGATTTTTTTGTTGTAGCTTCGTTTGAGTCTATTTTGATAGACTTGCAAGTGATTCAAAGCATCTATGCATTTCTCATCCAGTAGCTCCAACTCATTTAGTCTTGACACCCGATAGTCCTCATTAGTGATGAGATTTTGCAATGATATTCTAAGGGATGGGAGCTCGATCTCAATGGGGAGTACAGCTTCTGATTCGTAGACCAAGGAGAAGGGGGTGGTGCGAGTGGGTGTGTGGATGCTGGTTCGATAAGCCCAGAGGGTGGGATTAAGCTACAGATGCCAGTCACGACTTGTGTCATTGACTATTTTCTTGAGGATTTTTAGGATGGTTTTTTTCGTAGCTTCTGCTTGGCCATTGCCTTGGGGATAGTACGGGGTGGAGAAGCGATGCTAAATTTTGAATTTCTCGCACAAGTTGTGAACCTCCTGGTTCTTGAATGGTGTCCCATTATCTAAGATAATGGCTTGTGGGACACCGTAACGATAGATGAGATAGTTCAGGATAAATTTTGAGATCTGCTTCCTAGTGATATACGTCATGGGTATGGCTTCCACCCACTTTGTGAAGTACTCAGTTGCAGTTATGATGAACTTATGGCCGTTGGATGAGGTGGGTGTAATTTTTTCAATGAGATCGAGGCCCATTGTGAAAAAGGCCATGGTGAGACGATCGGGTGAAGCTCTTGAGCTGGAGCATGGATGAGGTCCCCATGTTGTTGACATTGTAAACACCTTTTAGCATGATCATGTGCTTCTCTTTCCATTGTGGGCCAGTAATACCCCATCCTTAGTAGTTTCTTGGCGATGGTCATTCTGCTTGAGTGTGAACCACAAATACCGTTATGAACCTCAGTTAGAGTGGTTAATTCCTCCTCAGCATTTAAACAGCGTAGCAAGGTACCTTCTATGCTTCTACGGTATAATGTATCACCTAGGATGACAAATATGGATGCCTTTTTGATAAAGGTTCATTTTACGTTTGATGGGAGGTCAGCGGGTATGACTCCTATGCGAAGATATGTGTAGATGTCATGGTACCAAGGATCACCAGGACCAATGATTTCACACACATATTCTGGTTTCGGTACCTCAAATGTGGGAACGAGAAGCTACTCAATCAGAAATTCATATTTTGACATGTTATGAGTGATGTCTAATAGGGACCCAATTGTAGCCATGGTGTCAGCTGTTCTATTGTTGGTTCTCAGAATCTGCTCAAATGTTATGTCAATAAAAGATTCTTTGAGAGTCTCCACCAATTTCTTGTATGGAGTGAGCTTATCATCCTTAGTCTGATATTCATTATTGACCTGATTTATGATCAACTGAGAATCCCCATACACCTTGAGAGCTATGATGTTCCATTGCACTACTATCTTGAGGCCTATAGTCAAAGCCTCATATTCTGTGATGCTGTTGGTGCAAGGAAATGCCAATTTGTATGACTTCGGTATGCAATCCCCTTATGGGCTGATGAAGAAGACACCAGCTCCTGATCCATGCTGTGTGTATGAACCATCGAAGTATAGTTTCCAGTGGTTAGCTACGTTAAGGTTAAAGATGGATTCATCTGGGAATTCTGAGAGAAGAGGGTTCTCAGAATAAATGGGTGCTTCTGCTAGTTGATCCGCAATAACCTAACCTTTAATGGCTTTTCTCTCCACATACTCGATGTCATACTCTAATAGTATCATTACCCATTTTTCCATTCTTCCTGTGAGCATTTCCTTTGATAGGAGATACTTGAGGGGATCAATTTTCACAATGAGCTTTATCTTATGTGCCAACATGTAATGTCTAAATTTTTGGGATGCAAACACTACTGTGAGGCAAGCTTTCTCGATGAATGAGTAATTTAGCTCGTGACCAACCATTGTCCTGCTGATATAGTAGATAGCCCTCTCCATTCCATTTTCATCATGCTAAGCTAGGAGAGCTCCAAGGGCTGCTACTGTTGCTGAGACATATAAGATCAATGGTTTTCTTGGCATAGGTGGCATTAAAACTAGTGGTGTCAGTAGATATTCCTTGATTTTGTTAAATGCCTCTTCACATTTTGTATCCCATTTGTATGCTACCCCCTTGTGGAGTAGGTGAGAATATGGATTCTACTTGTCTGCCAGTTGTGCTATGAACCATCAGATGGATTGAAGTCAGCCCTGGAGGCCTCTCAGTTGTTCTAATATATTTGGTGCTTCCATCTCAAGGATTGCTTTCACTTTTTCCACATCCACCTCGATACCCCTCATGGAGACTATGTATCCTAGTAATTTACCTGATTGTACACCGAAGACACACTTCTTGGGCTTTAATCTGACTTTGTATTCCTCCATTCTATCAAAGATAGCACTTAGGGTTGCTATATGATCTTGTCTTTTTTGTGACTTAGCTAGAATGTTGTCGACATAGTCTTCAACTATTTTATGAATCATATCATGGAATATTAATGTCATGGCCCTTTGATAGGTTGCTCCTACATTCTTTAGGCTGAATGACATCATGTTTCAGTAGTAGGTCCCCCATGGACAAGTGAAAGTCCTCTTATGTTGATCTTCTTTTGCTATCATGATCTGGTTGTATCCTGAAAATCCGTCCATTAGTGATAGCATCTCATGTCCTGTTGTCATGTCTACTATCATGTCGATGTTGGGAAGTGGGAAATCATCCTTGGGACATGCTTTGTTCAAATCTCTAAAGTCCGTACAGATTCTGATGGCTCCATCAGGTTTTGAAATAGGTACCAAATTTGACACCCATTATGGATAATCAATTGGTCAGATAAATCCTGCATCTAACAACTTTTTGAGTTCCATTTTGACTAACAGAGTGATTTGTGGATGCATTTTCTGAAGCTTTTGTTTGACCAGCTTTGCTTCTGGATATATTGCTAAATGATGAACCACAGTCTCTGGATCTAGCCCTGGCATGTCAGCATAACTCCATGTGAAGTTTATTTTCCTTTCCCTTAGGAATGCTACTAGGAGTTCTTGCTCTTATGATAATAGTGATTCCTCATAAAATGTGACATGTGGGGTCTCCTCTGTTCCTAGGTTGACTGGATTGTATTTTTCAGCCAAGACTGCTAACTTCTCCTGATGAATAACTCTTAAGGGAAGATTGAATCTTTCATCCTCGGGTGCCTCAAAGAGGTTTTCACCATTGGATACGTCCTTTCTTTTTACTATTTTCTTGTAAGAGATTTCCATGGTGTGGTTTTCACTCAAGGACTTGGATATGATTCTTAGTTTCTCACTTTTGCAACTAAAGGATTCAATTGTTTCCCCATAATAGGCATGTGTGTCCAAGTCCATTATAAAGCTTTCTTTATGATCCCCATCTGGAATTTTATCTCTCAATCCCATGAATTCTGAGAGCACTTCATCATTTTTGAATGTATCGAGAACTGGTGGTCCTTGTTGGTCATAGTCGATGAGTTGGGGGTACCCTAAACGGATCTCATGATTTGGATGGTCTGTTTCAAAGGAGAGGGTACTAATCATACACAGGGTGGTGTCCTCAAATAACCTAGGTAGATTAGATATGGTATCCTTGTCATCGCTACTAATATAGGGCTCAGTGATAAAATTATGGGTGTCTCTACTTGTGACTATTGGTGAGTGTACTTGTACTAGTACTGGTTGAGGAGAAACATTAGCCATTCTAACCGGAGGATTTCGGCCACGTATGGTTATGCTCATAGGGTTATGTCCAAGACCAATATTTGTTATGGGTCGTGTCTCTGGCATGTTAGGTATTATGATCCCATTGTTATTTTGTCCCAGTCTTTGATTTCTGTCGTAGCCCATTGCAAGCATCATTTGTAGGCCCTTGCTTCTTTCACCCATTGGTAAATTAGCTGCCAGTCTGTCATCTTGATACAACATGTGAGATGGATCTGCTTCAATAACCTCATGGCCAAGGTCTCCCCATCTTGAGAATTTGGGATAGTTTTTAGGATAGGTTTGTGATGTGGAAGCTTGATTTTCTTGTGGACGTCCCCATGATCTAGGAGATTGTGGTAACTCTCCTTTCACAAAAGCATTGTTAGGGAGTTTGGAGCTTCCACAACCATCCTCCTAGATGATGAGCTTGATGTTGGAGATGGTGGGGATGGCGGGGATGGCAGGTGTCTCTTTCACAGAAGTGGATGCGAGAGTGGCGGGGTCGATATATGATGTGGCTGGGCCCTCATCATTCTTTGGCACTTGGGGGATTTTGTAATACTTTGCCTCCAAATTTTTGCAGTATGAGAATGGTTCGGGATCTCCGTGGATGGTAACCTCTTGTCCATTATGTGTAAATTTCACACATTGGTGGAAGGTTGATGCTATAGATTTCATTGCATGGATCCATGGGCGTCCCAGGAGGATATTATATGGTAATTCGAGGTCCAAGACCTGACAGGTAGTTTCCATCAACGTTGGCCCTACTTGAATAGGGAGTTTGATTGTGCCCTGAGACACTCTTTCTTGGTCATCATATGCTCTTATCATGATACCATTTCCTTTGTCAATGGAATCTTCTGATATTTTCAACTGCTTGATGAGGCTGAGAGAACAAATGTTCAAACCTGCACCTCCATCTACTAGGACCCTTTTGATTTTTCTCTTGTTTACAATGGCTTCCAAGTGAAGTGCATGGTTGTGAGATGGTTGGGTGGGGAAATCTTGGTCAGAGAATGTAAGGATATTAGGCGTTATGATATTTCTGACCATAGCTTGGAATTGGTCTACATTGAGATCTGTGGGGACAGTGGATGAGGCTAATGCTTCCTCGAGAATCTTTTTATGCGGTGATGATATTTTTAACAACTCCATGATGGAGATGTGTGCTGGAATTATCTTGAGTTGTTCTACAACATTGTAGCTATGTGGAATGGCTCTAGATGAAGGGATTCTATTAGGTTGGGATGATCTTGCAATGGTGACTTTGCCGCCTCTTGTGGTGACTCCACAATATTCGTCGTGGGTGCCCTTGATGGTGATGACCATGCAATATTCATTTAGGGAGGCAAAAACCATTTTGTACACATGATTTACACTGCCCTTCCCTTTATCATTTTTATTCCCTTTGTTTCCATGATTCGGCATCAGATTCGTGTAGATTTTGAGATCCTGATTTCTGCTAGGTTGTTCCACATTTATGATTTTCTTGTCAATGAGATCTTGGATGATGTTTTTGAGTCTCATGCAATTTTTTGTGGTATGACCTTTGATTTTATGAAATTTTTAAAGTTGATTTTCATTATACCAGGGGGGTTTGACATCAGGTTCTTGGTAATTCTCGAATGTAGGAGGTTTGATGAGATTTTCATCAATCAACTTTTTCATTATGTCTTCCAATGGTTCCCCCAAGATAGCATATTTTCATTTAGGATAATTTTTGCATTGGGGTGGTCCTTGTTGATCATTGAGGTTATTGATGGTTGGATTGTTGTTGGGTTGGTATGTTATGTGTTGAGTGTTTTGGCATTGATTTTGGATTTGCGGTGCGAGTGTGTGTTAGCGAGGACCACTAATGACCACCTTGGCATCAACGATACCATCATTAGTAACGTTCTTGTTTCTTGCCCATGTACGAGGTTTATCATTGTAATTTTATGGTGGGAGATTGTTTTGATGTTCATGATATGATGTTGATTCCGCGGGTTGAGTCACAAGGGCTCTTTCGATGCTGAGTGCCTTGGAGATCAATTGTTCATATGTAGTGATGCCCTAAACTTTGAGTTGAAATGATAAGTGACTTTCAAGGTTGGCGATGATAGTGCAAACTTGTTGTTCTTCTAACATGGTCCACTTGCTCCGATTGACCTTGGATCACCATGAAGCAAAAGATTCATTCTTTCCTTGTTCTAGAGTGTATAGTTCTTTGAGACTGACATCCATTGCAATGTTACATGCGTATTTCCTAATGAATGCATCCCTGATTTCTTGGAATGTTCTAATTCCTGAAGGTAAGCAAGAGAACCATTCTATAGCGGGACCTTCCAAACTTCTAGGAAATAGCCACATCAGATAAGTATCGTCATATGTGACCTCCATGCAATGAACCTGGAATTCCATTTGTCATCTTCAGGGTTTCCCATCCCTCAATATTTTTTGAATTTGGGGATTTCAAATCCCTTGGGGAATGGTTTCATCTTTAAGCTCCTATAGAATGGATAGGGACACAAGTTGCTTGGTGTTTTGGTTGTTCGCCCTGATTGAAGGTCGAGCACTTGTTGCAAGAGCAACCTGAGTTGTGTCATCACATCACTTTGCGGATCATGGGGTGGGATGAAAGTGTTTTGAGGTGTTTCAATCGTGGGTTGGATGGGTGGATTGGTTGGTGCATTGTTCGATGGTATCGGTATGTTCTGACAGGAAAAGTAGGCTTCTACTTGCTTTTGTATGAACAACACTTGTGGTTGATCTTGTTGTTGTTGCACTAGGATTTGTGCTTGTTGTTGTGCTTGTTGTTGGGCTGCCAATTTTGTTGCTTCTTGCTGCTCTTTTTATTGTTTTAGTGCTTGCTGATATGCTTGCAGTTGTGCGGCTTGTGTAAGAAGTTGTGCTTGTGCTTGATATTGAGATTGTGCTTGAGCTTGGGCTTGTGCTTGTGCTGCTTGCACTTGTGTGGCTTGTTGCTTCAATAATAGTTGTGCTTGAGTGACCCTTTGTTCTTGCAATGCTTGCACGGATTGGGCGGCTTGTTCTTGTTGCTATTGCAATAATTCTTAGGCTTGTTGTTCTTGTTGCACTTGTAATGTGGCTTGTGCAGCTTGAGCAGCTTGTGTGGCTTGAGCGGCTTGTTGCATGGATTTTTGTTTTTGAACTTGTTGGTATCCTCTTTGAAAAGCAGCTTGCAATTTTGTGTCGTATTGGCTTGATGTGGTGAATGTTGGTGGTGGTGGAGGTGGTGGTGGATTTGGAATGGTGGTAGATGATGATTTTGTGTTGATGTTTTGGGTGTTGGATAGTGGTATTGATGTGATTGGTCCTTGAGAGACCATTCTTTGTGATGTTAGGGGTGTGTTTGATGATGTTTCCATTGCTTGTGCATTTATCATTTGTTGTTGCGATATCAACGATAAATTTTGTGTGTTTGGTGCAATGCTTTGATTAATGGTTGGGATATAGGTTTGATTGATACTTGGTAGGGGAGGAAGCCCTAAACCAAGGAGTGGTGCAGATGATAATGGAAATTGTGGAAGAGGTGGAAAGGTGAGGGGCATGAGTTGTTGTGAAAATGTCCTGATGTTGAATAAGCCCCCTAGTCCGAACGTATCTCCCTCTTCTTGTGAATTTGTGAGAAGAGGTGTTTGAGGAGTTGCATGAAAAAATGATGATGGATCGTGATGAAATGTGAGAGGAACATTTTTGTGTAATGGGTTTTCGGGGTATGTTTTGTTCCAATGTGGTGTTTGCATCCAAGTTTTGATTATTAACAAGAGGATGTGATTGAAGAGCATTGAGAAATGTGTTTCCCTTGTTGACATTGGGTTGGGTTGGAGAAAATGATGTTGTGATTTGCGGAATGTTTTGCGTGATGTTTTGGGATGGAGGTGTAGATGAAATGGGCATGGTGGATGAGATAGGTGGAAAGGATGTCTCCACTATATTACTTACATCAAAATCCGAAGGCAACTTGGCCCCTTGTTTTGCTAGTTCAAGCATGTACAACGAAGGGTTGAGTCTCATCATGATGTTGATGATTTTATGAATCTCCATATTTTGAAGCATTTATGTCATTTCCTCGCGATACATTCCAAAAGTAAGGTCCTCTCCTTGGTTTTCTTCTTGCGGATTTTGTGATGATGAGAGGGTCAATGGATTACTTGATTCAGCTGGATTCATTTCTGCATTTGTTTGACTAAGATTGCTTGAAGTGGGTGTTTCTTTGTTGGCTTCCATACTCGTATTGAGATCTCGTTTGAACCATAAAACAAGGATCAATCCTCGAGAATATGGGAGATGAATCTCTTGATTCTTCAGATTGATCGTTATTTTATGTCCCAAAGTGAAAGTTTTTAGGATTCCTTGAGGATCAAAGGTGATGATATGATGATGATGTTAGGGATGGATGATATGGATGTTCTTGGCTTTTGATAAATCTTGAATGAGACACTAGGCTTTTAGGACTTGCGGATTTTGATTTTGATTTTGGATTTTGAGATTTTGAGATTTTTTCCTTGATTTTTTATTTTGATTTTGATTTGGATATTTGAACAAAAAGACCCTAAGATGTTTGATGATGATCTAAGGGATAGCTTTGTTCAAAGGATGATAATTTGAATATGTGCGAGGAGAAGGATGCATCTACCCACACCTATTCAAACAAGATGATTGTTTCACTAAGCATATGAAGAAGGATTCATCTACATACGCTAAGCTAGACAAGACGATTTTGATAACTTTGACTAAGTATATGCAAAAGGATGCATCTACACATGCCTAGCCAAAGGTGTTTTTGATAGATGTTTTCAAGGATTTAGTCTCAATGATATTGATAATTTTGATTTTTCCACAAAGCCTAGTATCAAGGATGATTTCAAGATTTTTCCAAAAGGTGATGATGAGATGGATTTGTTTGGATTTTTTGGGGGATGGATGAAAAAGAGATTTTGATATGCTTTTATCCTAAGATGAACCTAAAAAAAGGTACACTTTGTTTGCTTAGACCTAGGTATTGAAGAGCATGCAAATGATTCCTAATGACCTTTGTAATCAAGAAATGATTTCATTTGAACATTCATTTTTGGATTTCCAATCAATGATTTGTGCTTTTGAGGTTGTGAGTCTTCAATCACAAATGAAATTTCATTTTGCTTAGCTTTGCTTAATGTCTTTATTTTACCAAAAACACTTTCTTCAATTAGGTTTTCAAACTAAGATGTCTAATGTCTTAATTTCCTTAAAACCCCACAAGATATATTATGTGGAAATTCAATGAACTTAAGGCAACGGTTTCCTATTGTTTACTTTAGAAGAAAAATTGAGATATAATCCAATGTTTAGAAACCTCTAAGGATGTGAATCCCAAGGGAAAGCAATAACATATGGATTGAGTCAATTGTATTTGTCCTCAAGAGGGTTTGAAATTTGGATGATGTTAAGTGTTTGTTTTTTGAGATGTTTTCAATCAAGCAATGCATTTTGTAACCCAAGAATAAGTACAATCCTATGGATGTGTAAGACAATATTTGTTGGATTCCCACTTGGACAAGTCCAGCTACGCTTATCTCTAGCGAATGGTTAGATGCTTGACCCCACTGGCTCCCCTCCACGACACTCACTTATATGGGGCAGCCAAGCATAAACACCCATGAAACTCCCATGGCATGCTTTCCATTTCTACTAGAAGACCGTAAAAGTGTGGGGTGGCTTCAAAATGATCGTTCTTGCACCAACAAATAGATAAAAGGATTTTGGAAAATTCTAGTACATGGGTTTTAGTAAGGACTTTCCATTCGTGGAGATTGACCCATATGACAAGAGTCCCCTTTCAGATCCATCTTGTCGGAATCAACCACGTGATATTGGTGTTTCGTCCAATATCCACATTTATATCCCAGCTAGAAATACTCTTGGCTTTAGAGTGTTACCAGTTGAGTCGTTCCCTTGGGTGAGTACTTTTTCCCCAAGGTAGACCCTCTAAGATAAACAATAGCGAATGAAGAACAATATTTGTAACTCGATCAATCCTTGTTGGCAACAAGGAGAGAGAATGCATGCAACAAAACCCCCACTCACACTCGCACAATATGTTGTTCAATTTTAAGCCCAAATCGAAGTGTGGAGGTGATTGATTTTTTTTAATCCAAATTCATGGAAAAGGCCTTTTGATTCTCAAGATCGCTATAAAGTGTGAGAGAAGCGCATATGTCCTTTTCCAATGCCTTTAGTCTAAGTAAGCCCTTACGAAAAACACTACACTTGTTCTTTTTAGATCCTCAGAGCAATATGTGAGTTCATTTTAGAGCACCAAATCACAAGTGAAAGACATTTTTTTAGTTTGTTAATCCCATAAACAAAATCTAGTAAGTTGTTGATCCTAAGATTCTTTTTAATCCTTTTGCAAGAAATAAACAAAAAGAACTCTTTTTAAACCCAAATGAAAGCTAGTGTTCTAAGAAAGAAGAAGATGACAAATTCTTATAGAAGTGTTAAACAAACACTTAAGTGTTAAAAAATACTTTGATAGGACAAAGTATCATCACCATGCTCCTCCTTCTTTTGTTTTCGATTTCCAATCCTACAAAGAAGAAAAACAGTCAGTTTCTAGAAAAAAAACACAAAAATTAAAAACTAGAAAATAGAAGGTAAAGAAAACATAAATTAAAAGCACGTGCTAAAAAAATAAACTTTCCCTTTTACTATCTCCCAGCGTCGCAACTCATGAAGGTGTCGCTATTTTTTCTCCCAGCGTCACTCTCATAGCGCCCGCTTACCAGTCAGCGGCGCTTTGTGTCGAGACAGAGAGCACGATTACGTCGTGATTTTGCCCAACATCAGAGTTTGTGTCCAGTGTCGCTGTCTAATATTTTTTTGAAATTGTCAGCAAGTCAGCGAGTCCAGCGACGGAGTTTAAAATTTGAATTTTCTTGGCAGGATGAGTCCAACGGTGTAGTTTATGTTCATGCGGTGCTATATAGCGACGCTGACGAGCCCACGGTGCTAAAATAGTGACACTGACAAGCTCGCGGTGCCAAAAATGGCGACGCTGATGAGCCCGCATTGGAATTTCCTGTGTGTCAAGAAAATGTAGAAATTTCAAGAAATTGTTAGAAATAATGATGTCAAGCCCTCCTTCTAGCGCCAAATGTGCAAACCCTTTTCCTAGTACCTACAAAACAACATGAATAAATGAGTTAGACAAGGAATTACAAGCTAAAACAAGGATTCCCCATGAAATCCATTTGCAAACTCAAAATAGGAAAGAAATTGATGAAGAAAACAGTAAAAAAGATAAAACTAGATTTAATCCTAATTAGAGAAACAAACACTTGATCCCATGGGGGAATTGGTGCCAATTTGATGTGAAAATTGGCCCTTTCCCAATTCCTATGATGAAATCTTGATATGTTGAAGATGAAATTGATCCACTTTTGATGAAAGATGAGAACTCCAAGCCAAATCTGCAAAAAGCCTAGCTAAGAATTCAAATGATGGATGAGAATGGGTAAGTATTTTAGCATGGTAACTTTGCAATGTTTGTGGATGATAAAATGAGGAGAGGAGCTCTTCATTTATAGGATTTCAAGATGGATGAATGCCCAAATTTAGCAATGTGGGACTAACATTCATCCAATGATATGATGCCACTTGTCAAGCTATGAATGAATGATGGTTGTGCAAGATTTGGGGTTTGTGCCAATAAATGCCAATATTTGAATTTCAAATTTGTTGAAATGACATGCAAGAGGGAAGGGAAAATGAAATAAATGCCACTTGGCTCAAGGAAAAGGACATGTAAGAGGTTTTAAATGCCTTGTTGGATGTACATGTTGACTTGGAATTTTTGAATTCAAATTGAGGGAATATTCCAAAAGATGCCTTGTGAGGAAAATAGAGATTTAATAAATGAATTAAATCTATTTTGATGTGCAACTTGCATTATCTAGAGGATGTGACATGAGATGAGTTAAATTAATCAAGGATTAATTAATTGAATAGGAGATTAGATGATGTGAGTTATTTTGACTTAGATTTATGGGTTTATTTAAATCAAATAAGAGAGGAATATGATAAGAGGCTAATTAAATAATGATTTTGATTTATTTAATTAAAAGGGATGGTGTTAGATTAAATCAAATAAGGTTTTAGTTTATTTAATTTAATGGATAGGCTTTAGAGATTTAATCAAATAAATTGATTATTTAATTAAATAGGGATAATTAGATCAGATGGATTGATTTAATTAACAAAAGAAATGACTTGATTCAGATAAAGTGATTTATTTAATCAAGAGAGGATTATTGATGAATTTAATCAGATAGGGGAATTTGATTAAATGGTTAGACCGAGGGATGATTCAGGAAGAAACGATGTTAGTAAGTCAGGATCGAATGCATGATGTCAATCAGTATATTTTCGATGTCTAGAAAAACAAAGTATATGATTTGTTTATTTAATTAAGATGAAATAATATGATAAAGATAGAAGAATTAAATGTGAACTATATAAATAAATATTTCTATTTATTTATAAGTAGATGAAAATAGAAGGGTTAATTAATCAAATAAATCGTATTTAATTAATTATATTATCCATACCATTTTTAGGTGTATACATTTTGCCCCTTTTTGAAATGATGTGTTTATGCATTGCTTTAAAGAAAATTTTGTTGCTACTGCTAGTACTAACGATTTTTTTTTGATATACCCAAGATGTTGATTTTTAGGTGATGATGTTGATATATGGCCCCTCGGGAGATAAATCGATGATTTTTTCAATTTTTTGGATTTTTTAGAAATTTTCAAATTTTTATGATTTCATGATGATTTTATGATGATTTTCAATTTCAATGATGTAAAAATTGATTTATCTCTCGACAAATAATGTGAAAAATTCCCTTGTGATGAAATAATGAATTAAGCCTCCTGGAAAATAAATTAAATAAATCCCACCAAAATCCCTCTTAATCACTCTATTAAAAAGTTAAAAAGGTGGATTTAGGATTCATTTGTGCACTTTGTGATTTTGAAATTTGAGAGTTATTTTTAGCAATTTGAGCAAAATATCCATCCCATACCACACTCACCATTTTGAGCGCGTGCGACGACACAATCGGTCGACTGCATATAGACCTCTGGTATCTACCCTAGAAACCTCCTTGCAATTTGTGCATTTTGATTTTCGCATGTTTATTTCGTTTCAATTTGGCTTTGCTTCTTTTAGCGCATTGATAGGCCGATGTAGCACATAGACCTGCTATTCTAGCGCATCCATAGAAATAGCACATAGGTGAACTATTTTAGTGCATTGATAGGACAAATTAGCACATAGACAATTTAGCGCATTGGATAGATAATTTAGTGCATACATAGGCTAGATTAGCGCATTGAATGATTCAGTGTGTTGACCACCTAGATTAATGCATTGACCCCCTGAAATGGGGCATCAACCGATTCAGTGCATTGGTCACTTGAAATAGTGCATAAAGGTTTTGAAATGGCGCACATGCTATTTTAGCACAATGACTGCCTGTTTTGGTGCATTGATAAGTTTGAATGGCGCATTGACTTCTCTGGCGCATTGAATATTTGTTTTAGCACATTGAAGTCAGAATGATGAAATTTGTCAATTAAATCCATGATTTTGATGATTTTCGATCATGTCAACCTTTGAGTTGATGGTGATTTATGATCCTGACAGGTTAGATGATAATTAATCTCATGATAGGTGAGGAATAATTATAGTTTGATTGATAAACCTAATGATAAGTAAGGTTGATTTGACTAATTGACCTCATGATAGGTGAGGTGCAATAATAGATTGATGATGGACCTCATGATAGGTGAGGTTGAATGATAGTTTCTCATGTGATTTGATCAAAGTCTCACCAGAGTTGATTAGATTTGATAGGCTGATTGATGTTTGAATAATTGAAAAAGATTATTAACTTTTGATATTTTGTGATTATAGGAGGCTTTGATGAACTTACAGATCCAAGAGCGGTTTCTTAGGACAATTGATTTGATACCACAACTAGTGCAGCCTAAGACAATAGTTATCACATGATGTGGTTTGTCTTCTCTTCAAGATATTCCCTAGATTAGGATTAATCGAGGACTATTGACAACCTTAGCAGAGAGATGGAATAGTGAGCACAATACCTTCCACCTTCCTACCGGTGAGATGACAGTGACTCCCAAGGATGTATGGCGGATCTTATGGATACCTATTGTTGGGGAGCTTGTAGTTTATGATTCTTCTAAGAAAGGTGGGAATGATGCACTATGCCTAGTGTTTCGGGATGATACGATTTATGGCTACGAGATCCCATGGCGAGAGATGGTGGATGCCTATGCTACCTTTCCATCGGTACTTGCTAGTTTCATTGGAGGATTCCTTTGTCCTAATTGTAGGTCAAAGGGACTTTCAGTTGGATGGGGTCATATTTTGGAGAGTACGATCATCCATGGTACCAGATATACTTGGGGTATGTGCATGCTTGCCCACCTATACCATGATTTGCATTAGGTGGTCTGCCTTGGAGGGGCTAGTTTGTCTTTAGGATTTACATTACTTTAGGTGTGGACACGGGAGCATATAGTTGTTACTCGTCTAGTTACAAATAGACAACAACCTGCAATGAGGCCATATGTTCACACATATGCAAGTCCACTTGTTCAGCCTAAACTACAAAAACTAGAGCATTGGAGGAGATTCCTTGATGATATTGAGGTAGTTACATGGCCGCCCTATATTGATTGTGAGGATTGGCTGGAGGATGATATAGAGATTCCATACTTATGTAAGTGTATGTTCCTAATTGGTAGGACACATTTTTTCATTGAGATATTCTTGTTGAGGAGGGTGCTTAGACAGTATGGCATAGTACAAGGGATTCCCTAGGGTGTTGCTCATTATGCATGACATTAGATAGATACCACTGACTGGGAACCTTGCTTATCATATGATATGGCAATGCAAGAGTATCAAGGTCTACTGGCCTTTATTTGGGAGATTCATCTTGAGATAATAGAGGCTCCAATTACTAATGAGTATGCACAATATCTCGTCTTACATCTCTTTCCATAGATCTCCATTCTAGATGAGCCAGTGTTGATACCAGGTGAGGAGGAGATTGTAGTTGTACACAGGCACTGAAGGAGGAGAGATGAGGGAGATGATGATGAGGAGGAGGATCTAGATGATGTGGAGAGCAATGATGGTGATGAGGGAGATGGAGATGGTGATGGAGATGGGGGTGGAGGAGATGAGGGTGGAGGAGGCCTAGCGTTTGAGGTTAGAGACTTCATGGTTCCTTGTAAGATGTGATCCCTGGTAGCCCCAGTAGAGTAGCGTGTGCAGATTGGAGTACCCTCCCAGCAGCAACAGACCCAGATTGCTAGTCTACAAGTTCAGGTGCAGACACTACAGGTTCAGCCAATACAGGACTGAGGGTTATTAGTCTAGACATAGACGCAAATGCAGACACAAGCACATGATCATGCACAGGCTCTCTCTCAGGTATAGGCACAACTAACAGCTGCACAGGCATAGATAGCCTCTTTGACAACAAAGAGAGATTCAACTAGATGGACTATAGAGCAGGCATAGGGATTGGCTGATAGACTACAAAGATTAGCTGATGGTACCTCTATAGCTGATTATATGAAAGAGGTTCTTCATGTGGGTAGAGAGGCCGAGTACTATAGAGGTCGATACCATGATGTAGTTCCTATAGAGTAGAGAGTTAGTTATGCTTAGTATCGATTGGGCAAGACTCATTCCAAGACTGTTAGTGGGGGTGTGACACAGCCTCTACCAAGAGATTTGAGAGATCTTGGTATGTTTGGTGGGGGAGGCACTGGCCTAGAGATGCTGACACCGTATGAGACTAGCAATACAGAGCTCCATGATTGGATCCTTGATATATTTTGAGGCATGATGTATATTCTGATTTTTTTGGTTCACGACTAGTTTTATGTTGTATCTCTTTACATTTCAGACATCATTGTATACTTGACATTATGATTTTTTGAGATTTATATGATATGCGGTGGATTTATCAATCTATGTGTTCTATATGATTTTATGATTGATGCTTAAGAAGGATGCATTTAATTTCTTATTCTATATGCCATGTGTGATTTATATGATGATGTTATGGATGCATTTTATGATAATGATAATATGCTATAATTTTATGATGTTAACATGTGATTATGCTTATAATGATGATGTATGGATGCATAGTGCCTATAGTATTTACATGGATCGATAAGTGTATTATAATGTATATACCCGAATGATATGATAATGCAACTATATGTATGATTTTGGATATGATGTTTCTATGATTTATGACATGATGCAAATTGAAATATTTGATATAATGAGTGGATGAATGAATGATCAATATGTTGATACTTCTAATGTAAGATGTATGATATGATAATGTTAATGAAAATTCAACTATGTAGATGATTTTTTTAGGATATTTTTCTTATGAAATTATATGATGTGATACACTAATGAAAAATATGATATAATAAATATAAATGTATGATCAAATGTAAGAGTGATTAAATGATATAATAATGCCTTCCAATGCATGCAATGAAAATGATTATGCAACTACATTATAGTGATGATGTTTTTGTTAATGTCAAGTATACTCAATCCATCAATGATAGAAGATAACATAATTTTTGAATTCTCCACCAGTCTTTGGAATAAACTACTTTGCAGATGCAAAACTAAGATGAATGCAATCTAATTTAACCATGCAAATCTACATATTTCAAAGTTGTGATTTTAATAGTCCATTTATCATGATTTTTGTCATCATTGAGCCTTTAAAATGTTGAAAGTGAGTGCAAACATCGGTGGTATGAGTTAGACCATGATGACCTGAGTACTACTTTCATGATTTTTGATATTGCAAGTGAACACAAGCATCTAGGTATAATTAAACCAAGATGACCTGAGGATTTCTTGTGTAAACAGACAAGAATCAATCATTTTACTATGTGAATTGGAATGTCATTAGTGATACTTTGCAGAGCATGTCTCGCAACAATTCACACAGTAATAATGATCAACTCATAGACAACAGACAAAGAAAATACCATTCTCCTTCCTAGCTTCTCTAGTTCAATACATCACCGAGTTTCTCCAAAGAAATGATAACAAAATCAAAGTACAACATTTGAACATTCAAGATAAAGCAATAAAACCATGACTCAAAAGAATATCATCCATCTAGAGTTGTTGTGGATTGATTTGATTTCAGTTGTTTGATATGGATGGGTATTTTCTGAAATGTTTGGATGTTTGATGTATGCTCAATGTTGAGTTTCCCTATGATCATTGTGTTTGGTGTGTTGTCATACTATTGTTTTTCTATTTTTTTAAGCTCAAATTTTATTACCCCTAGTGAGTTCAGGATTTTTCCCCCAAGCTAGGGTCATAGACGACCACATTGGCATGATATGTACATGAGCTTCTCTTTTTCAAAGAGATGCAGGATGATGGAAAAAGTGAATGACGAAGACATGCATCTAATAGATGGAAAATCTAGTTTAAATCACAAGTAGCACCTGTTTCTAGGTTTTCACTACATGTGTTTATTGCACTTTTTCAGACTTTATGATTTTTATTTTTTTCTCTTTTTCTCTTTTTTTTCCTTTCTTTTTTTTTTTGTATTTTTGTGTCACCAAGATGCCTGTTTTCCAGGTTTTCATCAAGGCGACCATTTTCCTAGGACTTTAACTATGCACTAAATGATTCAGGTGTAGAATTTTCTGAGATGGAGACTTTTGATAGGTTCATCAAACAAATCCCCTTCAGGTGTAGACAACTGATAGGCTCTAGATCCATAGATTGATATGACAACAAAGGGACCTAGCCATTTAGGTTCAAACTTCCCTTTCTTTTCTCTGTCTTGTTGATTTTGAGGATTTTCCTTTAAGACCAAGTCACCAACCTAAAATGTTCTAGGTTTTACTCTATGATTATAGCTTCTGGACATCCTTTATTGATATGCCTTCAAATGGTTCACAGCTTGTTGATGACATTCATCCAACAGTTCTAGCTCTTGAAGTCTAGACATTCTATAATCCTCATCTGAAATAATTCCCTTCAGTGACACACAAAGTGATGGTATCTCAACCTCAATAGGTAGTATGGCCTTTGATCCATATACCAAGGCATATGATGTAGCTCCTGTAGGTGTTCTTATGCTAGTTCGGTATGCCCACAGAGTAGGATTTAATTGACTGTACTAATCACATCCAACATCGTTGACTGTTTTCTTCAGGATTTGCATAATAGTTTTGTTTGAAGCCTCTGCTTGGCCATTTCCTTGAGGATAGCATGGGGTTGTAAAATGATGTTGGATTTGAAACCTCTCACATAGTTCCTGAACATCTTGATTCTTAAAAGGTCTACCATTGTCGGTGACAATGGACTGTGCCATACCGACAAATGAGGTAATTTATTATGAAAGAACAAATCTATTTTCCAGTGATTATTGTCAATGGAACAACTTCTATCCAATTTGTAAAGTATTCTATGGTCATGATTATAAATTTGTGTCTATTGGATGAAGATGGATTAATCTTTCCTACTAGGTTCAGTCCCCACTAACAAAAAGGCCATATTGAAGTGAAAAATTGCAATTATTGTGCTAGTGCATGGATTAGGTTACCATGGATTTGGATTTGGATTTGGATTTGGCTAGTGAACAATTGCAATTATTGTGTTAGTGAAAAGACTCCTCCATATTTGGCCAGTAATACCCCAAAAAAGGAGTTTCTTTGTTAGGGTTAGTCTACTTGAATGAGTTCCACAAATACCTTCATGAACCTCATGCAAGGCTATCGCAGACTCGTCATGTTCTAGACACTAAAGTAGAGTACCATCCAAACCTCGACGGTAAAGTATGTCGGCAATTAAGGTATGTTGTGCAGCTTGGCAGATGAATTTGCATTTCTAGTTTCTAGAAAGATCAGGAGGAAGGATATTGTCTTTCAAGTAAGTGTAGGTCTTTCCATAAATTGAGGATTCAACATCAACTAAATGACATATGGTTTGAGATTCATAATTTTTATAAGTAGGATTAGACACTTGGTCCACCATAAACTCATAACAACCTCATTTTTTTGGAATCTATAAGAGAGAAGCAATTGTTGCCATAACATCAATGGCTTTGTTTTCTGCCCTTGGAATTTGTTCAAATTTGATATCTATAAATTACTTTTTGTAATCATTCAACATTTTCTTATACGACATCAAATTCTCATATTTGGTTTGATATTCATCATTTACCCAATAAATGACTAGTTGTGAATCTCCATATACTTGTAGCTCTGTGATCTTCCATTCAACTACCACTTTGATGCCAACGATTATTGTCTCGTATTCAGCTACATTATTTGTACATGGAAACATGAGTCTCTAGGACTTTGGGATGGTATGTCCTCGAGGTGTAACAAATAGAATTCTTGCACCTAGCCCACATTGTGTGTAGGACCCATCAAAATAAAGCATCGATTGTTGTGTTGTCATAGTAAGAATGTCTGCATTAGGAAACTCAATGCTCATTGGATGATCATCTAGTAGTGGAGCTTTGGCTAACTAATTGGCTATTACTTGACCCTTGATGGCTCTTCAATATACATACTGGATGTCAAATTCACTCAAGATCATGACCCACTTGGCTAGTCTTCCTGTTAGGGCAGCCTTTCTAAGTAAATACTTTAATGGATCAATCTTTGCTATGAGTTTGACTATGTGGGTTAACATGTAATGCCGCAACTGTTGAGTAGCAAACACCACTGCCAAAAAATATTTCTTGATGAAGGTGTAATTTATCTCATAACCATTTAAAGTCTTGTTGATATAATAGATAGCTTGTTCCTTTCCCACAAGATCTTCTTGTGCTAATAGAGCACCCAAATAAATCTCAGTTGTTGTAATGTATAGTAATAATGGTCTCTCCTCTATAGGTGGAATTAGTCTGGGTGGTGACATCAGATATTTTTTTATTTGATTGAAATTTGTTTCACATCCTTAATCCCATTTGAAAGATAGATTCTTATATAAAAAATGATTGAAGGGATGAATTTTGTCTGCTAATTAGGAGATAAACCTCCTGATTGATTGTAGCATGCCCTGTAGAGATTGTAGTCGACTGATATTCTTAGGTGGCGATATTTCCATTATGGCCTTGACCTTGGCGGGATCCACTTTGATACCCTTTTTCGTAAAACTATGTATCCTAGAAGCTTCGCTGAAGTAACACCAAACACACATTTATTAGGATTTAATCTGACATTTAACTTCTCTAATCTAGTAAATATTTTATCTAGGATCTCTAGATGTCATTCTCTAGTATATGACTTTGCTAATATATCATCCACGCAATCCTCCATAAATGTATGCATCATGTCATGGAAAATTGTGGTCATTGCTCGCTGATATGTAGCCCCTGCATTTTTCAACCCAAAGGGCATGACAATCTAATAGAATGTTCCCCATGGACATGAGAATGTTGTTTTCTCTTGATCTTTAGGTGCTATTTTGATTTGGTTGTACCCTAAGAAGCCATCCATTAGTCATAACATGGTGTGTCCTACTGTTAAGTCTACAATAATGTCAATGTTTGGGAAAGGAAAATTGTCCATTGGGCATGCCTTGTTGAGATCTCTGAAGTCAGTACATATTCTGATACTACTATCTAGTTTAGAAACAGGTACAATATTAGAAATCCACTCAGCATAATCAATAGATTTGATGAATCCTGCATCTAACAACTTTTTCAAATCTGCTTTTACCAACAAGGCGATAAGCGGATGCATTTTCCTTAGTTTTTGCTTCACAAGGTTTATTCCAGATGGTAGAGATAAATGATGCATTAGAAGATCTCGATATAAACTTGGCATATCATAGTAAGACCAGGAAAAGTTAATGCATGTCCTTAAAGAACTTAGTGAATTCAAACTTTTCTTGTTTAGTCATAGATGTTGCTAGATGTAGAGTTTTTGTGTTTTCTATTGTTCCCAGATTGATAGACTATGTAGGCTCCACCAATACGAATGATATTTCATGATAGTGTTCTAGAAGGGTGTCAAATCTCCCATCTTTTAGTGCCTCAAAGTGGTTTTCACTGTCAAATGTGTTCTTTATTTTTACTTTTTCGAGATCTGATGTTGCCATTAAATGGTTATCACCATTAGATCTATTATTGCTGTTTTCAATTTTGCAACTAGAAGATTTGACACCCTCCTAACTCAGAGCGTTGTTATGATATTTATGAGTATAACTTGTGTTAGGTTTTCCACAAAAAAGGAAATTAATGATAGCATCATCATTCACAAAGATAGGTACATTGATAGGTTCAGTTGGTTCCTAGTCGATAAGTTCAGGATGTATTAAGGGTAAAAGGTTATTATATTGGCTAAGGTCAATGGCAGTGAGGGTTCAGATATCCATGTTTTCAAGGTTTTCAATAGCAATATCAAGTTCTATGATATTACTCTCCTCCAAGTCATCTATCTCACTTGATATCTTTCAATCCTTACTTGAGTCATCGATATTCTGTGATCCAAATACAAGGGGTCTAGTCCCTGAGCTTTGTCCCTCCTCATGTGTGGGTGCATACTATTTTATGACATCAATTTGTATGTCCTTGTATGATGTTTCAGATAAAGAATCCCACTCATACTCATTGGAATCTGTTTTAGAACTATCCCGCACTTGAAGAATTCTTTCAACATCTTTATGAGTGATTTCTTCTTTTGTTTCCTCTTTATAACCTAGTCTCATTTTTTCCTTTGAACGAAGTGTGAGAGGTTGGATGGGTTCTACAATTCCTTCTTTTCTTTTTCCAATAGGTCCTTTTCCTTCATACCCCATTTTCTCTAATATTTTCTTTCCCTTTCCATATTTATCTGTCTTTATGTTGATAGTTGCCGATGTAGATGCTTCCTCATCTTTGTAGATCCAATTAAGGATGGCCTTATCCTCGGATTCATCTTCTAAATTACCTGCCTTTAAAAATTTATCATCCAAAATTGTGGTAGGTTGTGAAGATTGTTGTGTTAGTGTTGACGACTGCCCATATGATCTTGCAGATGGCAACAACTATGAAAGACATAGAGATTGGTCAATGGAATACTCTCCTATGCCTTTATCTTTTAACTGGATCTTTTCTTTGAATTGTTGTGATAGTGAATTTAGTTGACCTTTGTTGTTTGATGGAGTGGAGTCAAAAACACTTGTATCTTTTGACTTGTCCTATTTCTCAACCAATTTAGATACCACATTTGTTTTCCTTTCATTGTTGGGTGGACTAGAAGTGTTTGCTTCCCTATTATGGGGCACAAAAGTGTCTTGAGTTGTTTTAAGTGTGTTACAATATTGGGGATTGTTGTAGTCAGCTGAAATAGTGACTTCTTGTCCATTGACATGAAACTTTAAGCACTGATGATAAGTTGAAGGTACTGCTTGCATTTCATGAATCAAAGGATGTCCCAAGAGTATATTATATGTCAGCTCTTTTTCCAGCACCTGGAAAACTATATTATTCACAATTGGTCCTACTTGAATAGGCAACATGATCAATCCCTTGGAGGATATTTCTTCTTCATCAGAAGCTTTTATTGTGATTTTCATTTTGACATCAATAGCATTATCTGAATATCCTAGTGCATGAACCAGTTTTAAAGTGCAAATTTTTAAACTAGCTCCATCATCTATTAGGACACGTTTAACACGGTGTTTGTGGATTAAGACTTCAATGTTAAGGCAACATTGTGTAGATGAGTAAGTGATACATCATCTTGTTAAGAAAATGATAGGAAGTGAGGCATGGTTAAGTGTCCCACCATAGCCTGGAATTGGAAAACTTCTAGATTATTGGGTATTGTGGTGGCCACAAGAGCTTGTTCTAAAACTTCCTTATGAGATGGTGAGATTTTAAGGAGTTCTAATATTGATATTTGGGCTGGTATTTTCTACAGTTGATCGACTGTGTCATACTGATTTGATGGGATGGTAGTGGTTTTAGATGCAACTCCTTTCAATATTACTTTGGATTGCCCCCTTGTTGTTATGTTGACTGGTTGATAATCTTGCTTTTCCCTGATTTTTATGACATTATTCTGATTATTGGATGTGAACATGTTTGGGATCATATTTAATGGTATGATGCCATTGATTCCAATGTTATCAACTTGATTATTAGCGACACCATTATTCTCAACCTCAGAAATACAATGAATAGTGTTTTCATAAATGTAATTTACATTTTTACCTTTATTGTTTGCAGAAGAAGATTCTCCCTTTTCATAATTTGGTAAAGGATTTTTAAATGCACTATGATCATTGTTCATTTGATGTCCTTCTACGAATACTTTCTTGTTATCAATCAAGTCTTGTACTAGATGTTTTAATTGCATACAATCATTTGTTTTGTGTCCCTTTTTTTATGAAAGTCACAGTAATTTGTATCATTCCACCAAGAAGGCTTTACTCTTGGTTCCCAATTTCTTGCTTCAAGTAATGTGATAAGTCTATGTGTAAGAAGTTATCTCATGGCTGATTCTACTGTCTGTCCCAACAGTGTGAATCTTCTTTGATTTGATGGTTTTTGATATGATTTTGGTTTAGATTCACCATTGTTTGGGTTGTTTTTTTGATTGACACTTTGATTGATGTTTTGGTCATTTTTTTGATTGGTCTTTATAGTAGTTTCTGTCAAATTAAATACCAGTTTTATATTTTTTGTTTCATTTGCAGGATCATTGTTACCAACATTTCTATTTTTTTTCCAAAACTTTGGTTTGTTATTGTTATTATAGTGATTTGAGGAGTTTGTATTATTTGATCCTTCATTGTAGTTTTTTATTACCCCTCTCTTGACCAAGGCTTCTTCGATCTTGAGCCCATTTTCAATCATTTTATCAAATGTAAGGGGGCATTGTAGTTCAATCATGTAGCTCATCTCATTAGTTAGGTTGCCAATGAATAGTTCCATCTTTTCCTCTTCAGGTATGGAATGAGGATACCTAGCAAACAACCTTCACCATCATTGTAAAAAGGAGAGGAATGTTTCACCTTTCTTTTGTTTGGTATTGTGAAGATCCTTTATTGTTATCTCATGTTGAATATTATAGGAATATTGTGAGATAAACTTGTTGACTAGTTCCTCAAAAGATCGAATTCCTAGAAGTAGTTTAGAGAACCATTCCATACATTGACCTCCTAAGCTTCTTGGGAATAGTCTCATCAAATAAGTTTCCTCTTGTGCAAATTCTAAGATCACTGTTCGAAATTCCCTCACATGATCTATTGGATTAGTTTTACCATTGTATTTATCATATTTTGGGAATTTACAATGTCTAGGAAAGGGTATCATGTCCACACTTGGATGAAAAGGATAGGGACAAATGCCTTGTAATGAGTATCTTTTTGTGGTCCTTTTTTGCATATCCTGAAGTTGTTGTAAATTTTGCATTTGATGTGTTAGGGAAACCACTTGATCTATGTTTTGTGGTTCAATTATAGCTCTTATAGGTGCTTTTGTTTAGTCGATTGACATCAAAGTCCTTTGGAAGTTTTGCACCTAGTTTAGCTAGCATCAAAAGGTATTTTTCTCCATCTCGTTCTAATTTTTTTTCCATAAATTTATGGAAGTTAGGATGTTGTTGCACGTCATTTGGATATCTTCTTCAGTTATTTCATTACCATCATTTTGGTGGAATCTGTGAAAGGGGTTTTCTTCAACCATGGTATTTAGTGTTTTAGTTTCTTTCTCTCTAAGTTTTTGCCTTTGTAATCTTGTCAAAACTGGCATACAAGTGTTGCTATTTTCACTAGACTTTGATGTTTTGTTTGGATGAGTGCCAAGGATATTAACTAAGTCAAATAGAATGATAAGTTCTATTGTTGATACTAAGTTAAACTCTGATTATTTTGCTTCATTTTTTGATTGTAGGATGAAAAATCCTGATAACGAAACTTAGCTTAACAATTAGATTTATGTTTGGTGGTTTTTTGGAACTATAGAATGTAAGAGCTTGGTTTAGTTTGAATAATTTCACTTGAAAAGTTTATTATTTTTCAAGTTTGAGACACTGGTTTGAATGATAAAATTTTTATGTTCTTATAAAAATTTGGATATTGATCTTAATTGTTTGACTGATGGGGAAAATAACTCTCTATTTTTATTTTTTTCATGGATGTGCTATAACAGACCTTAGATGCACTATAATAGAATTCATATGCACTATAACAGACTTCAGACATGCTATAACAGACTTCAAATGCACTATAATAGGGTGTGGATACATTGATAAACTGAGGAAAAACTAGGTACATGTGCTGAAACAAAGGTTGGTTGGGCTAAAATTCTGGGTAAATGCACTGATAAATTAGGTAGATGCGCTTTAAAATAGGATAGATGTGATAAAATAGAGTTTAAATTCATTATTTAAATATGGTAGATGCACTAATAGACTGGGTAGATGCGCTAAAATAGAGGTTGGTTGCGCTAATCTGGAAGTGGTCACCGTTTTGTCTATTTGTTTTGCTTTTTCTCAGTAAAAGGATTAATTCCAGTGTGTAATTTTCTAACCAATGAAGATTTTGGAGGGGTATTTTGCTTGTAAATCTTGGAATTTGATGATTTATTTGGATGATATCTCCATAAATGACTTTATACACACAACAAGAAGTTTGTAAACATTGGTTGCAATACTACATAGTAAAAAAAGAGTGTGTATTCTAGAATCAAGTTTGATTGTTTCAATTTCCACAAGTTTAACACAAATAAAGACAGTTCAAGCACTTTTATAATTATCAAGTAAGCCACTTAGAATATTACAACCCATAGCTTGCAACTATGTCAGCTCACATAGCCCTGTCACCCCTTAGAGGGTGCCCATGTTTTTTCCTTTCCTGAGTCTTAACCAAATTCAAATCCTCCACTTTTGGCCAGGGTCTCTAATAGTTATATGGTGAGTGTCTTGGGGGTAGATTCTTCCCTCCCCTTGCACTATGATATAAAAAGTGTTCAGAAACTGACACAGTTAGATTCTACACTAAAGTTCTTAGAAAGCGTATCCATTCGACACGACAAATGATAAACTCCTTCAGGAGACTTCCCAATCTCTAGAACAAATATTTTGGGAATGGTTATCTTACACACTATCATTGAATTGTGGGTTTCCCCAAATTCACTTTTGATTAGAGTGGGTTGGAAAACCTGGATTTGGTTGTTCCCACTTAGGTCGTTCCTGTAGGGTGAGTACTTTTTCTCACTACGACAAGCCTTCTAAAGGTGTTAATAAAGTAGGATAGCAAGTCTAGCATTATGATCAACCAGTTAAGGGGTGAGCATAAGCCTACTTTTCGAAACATCGTGGACATGGGGATCAAACTATTTCTTTAATTAAGTGAGATGCACTATCTTAACCAAAGGAAAATAAATAATAAAAAATAAATCCCTACAAACAAAATTAGTAATTTGTAAATTTTTGTCTTTGATCGACGTAAGTGTTTTCGACAATTGTCTTCAACCAGTGTATTTTGTACCTACAAGACAAAAAACAAGGATTAATTCTCAAAAATATAAAATTTTGCAAAAACAGTCAGATACACCATAACAGTCATTGGATGCACTAAAACATGATTTATGTGCACCAAAACAGTATTTAAATGCGCTAAAATAATAGATCAATGCGCTACATAATTTAATGTATGCACTAAAATAGAGGTTATATGCACTGCAGAAAAACCCCCTAACTATAGTGAAATTGGTACTGGATGCGCTAGGACAGTCTTCGTATGCGCCAATATATTTTGTGGATGCATCAGAACAGTGGTTGGATGCTCTAACCTAGAGGTTGTATGTGCTGTAAAAACTCTCGATTGCGCCAAAATAAAACACGTAAAAAACCTACGAATAAACTTTTCTAGAAAAGATGTTAAAAATAGGGTTTTTGGCCCCACAGTGGGTGCCAATTTAATGTGTGAGTAAAATATGTGTAATGTAATAACAAACACAATCAATAAGAAATTATATCAAGAGATTTAAGCAATAATTAATCTAATTAAAATAGGAAATCTCTTAAAGCCGTCCTATTTCTCTCTAACTCCAAAGATTTATTAAATCATTGTGGCTCTCAGATTGTGTAAGCACTGTGACTATTAAAATGACAATCTAGAGAATGAGATATTGTAAAATGTAGGAATCTAATCCTATGTAATGATTTCTAAATGATCATGTGCTTATGATACTATGGATGGCATTGACATGAAATTGATAAAAGAAACTACCATAAACTAAGATGCAACTAAATGAAAAACCATGATTATGATTGCTATTCTAAAATTATTTTCTATTGCTCTTGCTCAAATGCTTGATTGCTATTTCTGCAGGGTAAGATTGCACAAAGTTGGGATCTATTTCATGTGGAAAGAAGTTGTATTTATAGATTCCTGGTAGCATATTTGTGATGTGGCAACAAAAAAAAGTTCTAGATTTGATTTGAAGGATTGAATGGTGAAGGATGAAGAAGCTTGAGAAGATTATGGAGATTGTTCCTCCCCACAAAAACATTCATCCAGAGGATAGGAATGATCAATGGAAGAAGATGAAGAAGTTTTCCTGTAATTTGTCTCAAATTTATCTCCAAATTTGTCTATGAAGGCCGAGTTTAATTAATTAGATATAAAATATCTAATTTTGTTGGTGGATATGGTGAGTGAAAAGAGAAAATAGCTGTAGAAATATGATTTTATTTGAATATTTGGATTTATTCAAATTAGAAAAAGAGAATAATTAATTTAATAAAACAAACTTATAGTAATTTGTTTATTAAATTAAGATGGAAGAAATGTGGTAGTTAAATAAAACAAAGTATAAAACTTGTTTATTTAATTAAAATAGAATGATGTGATTAAGATAGAATAAATATATAATTATAGAAGAATTAGATAATAATAATTAAATAAAACAAAGTATGTGATTTGTTTATTTAATTAAGATGAAATAATATAATAAAGATAGAAGAATTAAATGTGAACTATATAAATAAATATTTCTACTTATTTATATGTAGATGAAAATAGAAGGGTTAATTAATCAAATAAATCGTATTTAATTAATTAGATTATCTAGACCATTTTTAGGTGTATACAATCCTATAAGGGAAATATCAAGATGGGAAGCATGTATTCCTAGAGTCCTTTGCACTATCATTTTTGGTAGTAAGTAGTCATTTAAACTTATCTTATTTATGAAGTGAAGACTACACCATGGGGCCTACAAAGAGTTTTGTTGGTAGATCTCATTATTTTCCTCTCAATGCCACCTTCTATGTTTGATGGTGAACTCATCTCTTGGGTTAGTCATGATATAATATGAGATAAAAATATTTTATGCAAATGTTACCCTTGAATAGGATCAAGTCATGAGCATTAGAGGACAAGTTCAAAGAACAATAAAAGTAGCAGCCAACAAGTAATTAAGCAGGAACTACTGGACCTGGACTAGTGATAAAGTTTTGGTCCACCTATTGATGGAAGTGTGCAAAGAAAACACTATTACTAAGTGTGAACCATGATTCCCAACCTATACAAACATAACAAACAATCAATATATTAGATCAAATGCAAGATTAGAATCATGATTCCTCAAGAAATTCATTTGAATGCAAAAGAAGAGGAATGAAATGAAGAACACAATGAACTTAAAACAAAGATGTTGAATCCTATTCTAAAACAAATCAAACAATTAATCTCTCAAGGGTGTTGGTGCCAATTTGTTGTGAAAATTGTCCCTTTCCCAACTCCAATGATGTGATGAAGATACTTGATGAAGGATGGATGCTTGTAGTAATGACTTCAATGGAGCTCCATGTTGAAAATCTGCAAAAAACCTAACTATGCTTGGATGAAATTGATGATAATTTGCTATGGATTTGAGTATAATAGCTTTGCATGAATTGTGGATGATAAAAATGAAGGATGAGCTCTCTAATTATAGAAAGAAAGAGTTGAATATTGAAAGATAGGATGAATGTGGGATAAAAGATAAGCCAATGACATGATGCCACTTGTCAACATGTGAGAGGATGAAGGTTGAGCACATTTTTATCAATGTGCAAGTTTGAAATTTGAATTTGAAGAAGTGACATGTTTAGGGAGGATGAAAGAAGAGAGTTAAATGCCACTTGGCTCAAGGCAAGGTCATGTAAGAGGCATTGAATTCCTTGTTGGAAGGGACAAGTCCTTTTGGAGGGGATTTTTGAATTTGAAGAATATTCCATCCTTTGATGCCTTTTTGAATGAAATAGAAGAATTTAATAAATCAAATAAACTGATTTATTGTGCAAGTGGGAAAAGCTAGAGGATGTGACATGCATTTAGATTAGATTAATTAGGATTTGATCAGTTTAAGAGGAGATTAGGTGATTTGACTAATTGATTTAGATTTGTGGGTTGAAATAAATCTAAAAGAGATGAAAATGATTAAGACCTAGTTAAATAAATATTTTGATTTATTTAACCAAAGGGGGTGATGTTTGATTAAATTAGATAAATGTTTGATTTATTTAATTTAATAGAGGAACTATAGATATTTAATTAAATAAAATGGATTATTTAATTAAAAGGGGGATTACAAAATTAATTAAATAAAATTGATTTATTTAATTAATAGGAGATGATGACTTAATTAGATAAATGGTTATTTATTTAATTAAGGGACGAATATTGATGATAAGTTGAAGAGGTGATTCAGGATGAAATGATGTTAGTTAATCGAGATCAAGTGCACGAGATCATTCAATATATTTTATGTGTCTACACTAAGTTGAGCTGAAATCAAGACAAATATTGATATCATACTTCTACCAAGCTTGTAACAATGCTTGTATATTTAGGGAGATGTGTTAGCCTTGAATTCCATTCATCTAATTCTTTAAGGAAAGCCTTGAATTACAATATATATATTTTTACATTCTAGGGAATTCCCTTAATTATCAGATATTTTAAGATGTATTTTTGTTGTCGGATTTCTCTAAAGTCCTTATTCAAAGGTTTTTGTGGACCTGTTGGTTTTCTTAATGTCTTATGGTGCAAGAGCACCTAGTTCAAGTCATGTAATTAGGAGTCCTAGTTTGAGTTCTTGAGAGTTTTGATTCTTTTTGATGTAATAAGGCCATGCAAAGGCCATTCTTATTGTTTTTTATGTCATTTGAGTCTAATTGGGAAAGAGTGTAAAAAGTTGCAAAATCTTGCAAAAAGTTGTCAAGCAAGAAAATACAAAATTTCAAACTAGGAAGGTGAAGATTCATTTTTGTGTGGGGAAGTTTAAAAGTTAGTTGTATGTAGTTTGGGATGTTGGAAAGAGTTTAAAATTAACATGAAGGCTCAATGAATGTGGAGAAGATTGATCTCTTAAATACAAAATAATTAAAACTCTATTTTTCCCTTAATTTATATATATTTCTCATAGTATAGTGTTGTTCTAGGATTTAGTAGGGACCTGTACTATGTGAAATTGGTTGGAAGAGATTTGAATTGGATAGACACTTGAGTTAAGAGTATTTTGAACTTTTTTGGGTTTGATTTCATTAAGTATTAAAGTTTTTACAGCCTAATTTATGAAAGCGGTCTGTAATAGCCTATTTTTAAAGGTTTGTAAACTCTAAAATGAAAATAGACCCATTCCACCTTTTGTAACTCTTGTAACTAAGTGGGATGGGTTCAATATGATAGTATTAGGTGTTTGAATGAGTTTAAGGAGCAGGGGAGGTGTTGTAAGTGATTTGGGGTGAAACCCTAAGATGAAAAGTGTAAGTTTGAGCCAAATTTGATGGCTAAGTATGGTAAATTTGTGAGACAACAGTGATAGAGGTTAGAGAATATTTTTTTAGCATAAGAAGACATAATATAAGGTTTTTGAAGTAGTGGAAAAGTTTTTGGAGGTCGGGAACATAGTTTTTTAATAAACCCTTCTCAAAACTAGTTAAAATGAGGGTTTTCTAATTTGATGAATTGGTGAGGGTTTACCATTATGAAAATTGTAGATTTTGGCCTTTCATAGTCTGGTTATTGACTTTATAGAGGAATTTGGGGTGGGAAATAACTTTAAAGGGGTGTTCCTTTGTAAATGTGACCTAATTGAAGGTCTAGGACAACGTAGTAGCAGCAGATTGGAGGATATGTTCCAAATGAGTGACAAGTGATCTTGAGATATGTTTTGTATTGGCTTAATGGGTGTCTGAAAAGTCCAACATTTGGTGGGTTTGAGAAGTTTTGTGAGAAATATGCTTAAATTCCATTGTTTGGAATGTTATTAGGAAGTGTGAGTAAATGGTAAGTTTGAATACTAGATTTAGGATTTTGAGTTTGAAGATTGTTTGAGACTGACCTAATTGTGTTCGGTGAAGATTTTTCCCCCTGCTCTGCATCATTTTAGAAGTCATTGACATTACTATACTATGCATTAATAAATTTCTACTTGATATATCTATCCTATTTTATTCCTTAAGAAAGGGCATCGATTCCAGTAATCTTTTGGCATTTACATTTTCCTATTTCCAAGATTCTAAATTTTTTTCCCTTACTTAAGATATATTATGTCATGAAACTATTCAACATGCTTATTTCCATTTGAAAATCTTCAATTCTTAATAGATTTCCATTTAGTATGTAATAATTTTTCTTAGCATATAAGATTTCCATACAAAAGATTTTGTAGTATGCCATCTTCAAAATGGGTTTGTACTTGTACCAATATTCATCCATAGGTCAAATACGTCAGTACCACCCTCTCAAATTCACTTTTAGATCTTATTTCAAGCTATTGAGTGCCATTATCTCTTACCATCAATAAACTTCATCTAAGGGCTTATGTTGATACTTTTCTTTCAATTATAATCCTTCAACACTCATTTTGGTATTGAACACTATTGAACATGGGTATACTAGCATTGTCTGCAACAAAGATTTAATATCTTGAATTCTCCCAGCTAGGGTTCAGTAGTCATATTTCTAAGATATATGTTTGGCTCTGACCTTTCATAAATTTGTCTCCAATCTCTTTTTTCGTCACTCATGTCCATTCAATAATTTTGTAGTCATCTATTTAGATTTATCACTCTTTGAAAATTAAATTATTTTGTTTTTTTCTTGTATATTTCATTCATATTCTTTTGAAAACAAGGGAAAAATATCTGTTATTAAATAAAAAACCACATCATTGTATTTCTAATTTCCAACTTGTATTGGTATGTCTATCTGATTACCAATATCAACCAGATAGCCTAAAAGGATAGATTACTCATCCTAGTTTTAGTAGTCATAATAATAAAAAAAATCATGTCAGATTTTAAGTAGTTGTACCATGATGATGAAACAATTATTGTTGCCATTTTGTCATCATCGTTAGTTAGACCACTAACCATTTGCATAGTATAAACATAAAAAATAGTATTGCAAAATATGCACCCCAAAACTTAAATAAAATGCATCAAATATGAGCCTGGTAGTTTGGAACCGTTGGGAGTATTTATTCTATTTTTAAATGAAGTATAATGAGCAGTGGATGAAAATCAACATGTACCCCAAATTGACATTTCAATAAACACTTAGTATGCAAGATACAAAGGTTTAGTGACTAAAATATATTGGTATATGAGTTTATATATGCAGCCATATGCGCATATATATGTGTATGTGTATGTATGTATATGCATACTAATGACCTCGTATATGAAAATAAACCAGATTTACTCCAAATTTAGGTTGTAGAGAACTTATTGTGCATTACCCGCACATACAAATATAATTTTACAACCAATTTTACATCCAAAAAGAGGTTGATTTAAAGTTAGAAATAAAATATCAATTGCCAATTGATATACTCAACCATCTATGTCATTGGTTATATAGTTCTATTGGACATTTGTACCTAACTTACTTCCTAAAACCATATGATCAGGAAGATGCTAACTTCATTTTCCCACATCACCTCAAGGCCCAACAATAAACTGTGTGGTATTGTGGTGTAGGCTTTGTGCATCATTCAAAAGATATTTTTTTCATAAATTCTTCATTATTGAATTTTGTGTAGAAGTTTTTGTGAAGGCTTTGGTGATCCTAAATGGAACTTGCAACTACAATATTTGATAAAAATCCACTTCCAAATATTCTTTTGATGGATGTTCATATCCTCATCCAAAGCTCCAATTGGTGCAGGGGAACCATCACCTTCGAATGAAAGGGAAAGGAGTCTTGAAGGTTCAAAAAATGATTTGAAGGTCTTTCAATCACTATGCAACGAGGAAGTTGCAAAATATGCCAAAATAGGATGTAATGCAATAAGTTGTCCATTAATGTCAAAAGGTGACAATGAGGTCTAGGGGGTATAATAGTTTTATTTTCATTTTTTCCTTATGAATAAAGTCTCAATGACCATTTAATATGTATTTAAAGGTTTTTGAGTCATAGTAAGTCAGTTAAGAGGAATTTACAAAATCAAGTTGTAAGGGGGTGATTAAGGCCAAGCATTTGGCAAATTATCATTTTAAAGTAAAAAAAAAGGGCGGTTAAGGAAGTTGGTCGGTTCTAAGGGTATTTTGTATTTGATACAATGATATAATGAGTAATTCCTCTAGATAGAGGTTGGTTGTTCAAGTTTTGGAAGAAGAACTCTCTTTTGTAAACACTAATCACTGTTTTTCATTGATTTTCCTAAAAACAATTTCCTTGACACAGGCCCGTACAGGTTTTTCATGACTTGAGGTTGTGGGTTCTTACTTATACATGTTTTTACTTTCCTTTACATCTGGTTTGGAGGTTTAATTCCATCGTTTGTGTGTGGAGTGCAACAAGTTTTAGAGATTTCTTTGTTTTTAGAAATAAGGGTTTGAGGGCCTCCTAGAGATGAGATCCTCCATCCACCTACTGTAACTCCTTTGTGAATCAATGGATGGACTTCATTTGGTGTCTTTGATTTGTTCACAAGGATAGGAGTGTAGATACTGAGTTCTTGAAGTGTGTGGTAAGTTTGAGGGGAAGTGTTTGTGTGGTTTATATGGAATTTGAGTTAGCAAACCTATGTTTGGTGAATGTAAGATTTCCTTGTGGTGCATAGTGAACTTTGAAGCTTGAGGGGACAAAAATAAACATTTCTAAGTAGTTGGTGTGGTTTGGAATGGTTGGGAGTATGTACTTTTAATAGGAGTGTCTCAAAACCCTAGGTTCCTAGGCTACAAGGAGGGTTTGTGAGTTGGGGAATAAAAAAATCTCTTGGGGTTCTAAAACCTAGAAAATCCTAAGTTTGGAAGCCTTTCCTAAGACTATTTCAGGTTATTTGGGGTTGGTGGTCATTTTTTAGAGGGGTTCCTTTGAAACAAAGGGCTAATTGGGGCCTTAAAACAGTGAAAAAAAGCCATTTTGAAAGAAAGATTATGAAGGAGTCTAATGCACTTGTTGGATATGTTGTGTGTCTCAAAAATGGGTATTTGAATCATCCAAGTGTGGGGTAAGTTCTATGGAAATTTATTGAGTTAAAGTTTGAAAATTGGGTTCCCAGTACTACTAGAGTTGAGGGGTGAAATTGTGGAATTTGTGTTTCTAAAGATTATTGAACTTGGAGGACTGATTGCATTGCTTTATATAATCATTATAATCTTGTTGGATATCTTTTGGAGCCAAGTTTCCAATTGGAAAGGGTTTGTGTCTTTTGGCTCTGCATCACCAATTCACACACACGTAGGAAGGACACTTTGAAATGTTGAGTTGGGATTTACACCCACAGGTTGCATTTTCTTAAAGCATACAAAGTTCCACCGCAACACCACATGATTTGTTGCTGGCCTTTGTGATGATCTGGGAAAATAATGTTGAGGCACCTTCTCTCTCGTAAACTCTTCAAAAGCAAGAAATCAATTGTTAGAAGGTGTTGTGTAGAATTGACAAGAATAAGTAATTGGTGATTTTTTGTAGAGTTCTCTAACGTATTACAGATTATTGTCTGATCTAGTGAAGTTGTGAGGTCTGTTGTGTTGCAGTACTATTATCTAGCTACCCGTGAGGTGCATTTTAAGATGATCTAGTCTATTCTCTCATTATTTCCACGGGCTTTCATTCATTGGAAAATTAGAACCAAGGCATAACATTCCTTTTAATATCAAAGAGCACCTACCTTCTCATCACATTGAAATTACTATCCTAATGATCAAAATACATCTTGCCACAACAATGGAAAATTTTGGAAAATGTGTGCCCAATCATAATACTCGTGTACTTATTCAGGTTTGAGTTATCCCACAATTTATGCATAGAATGGACAAAATTGTGACTAAAAGGTGAGAAAATCCAACCAAAAAATCTCATTAAGTGGATTTACCATGGAGAAGATGAGATTAATCGAGACTTGAAGATACGAGACATAGATTTACAGTTTGCACAAGCACTACAAAAAAGTTCAGAACTATAAACTACTGTCTGTGTGGTTGTGTTCTTAATTTCTCAACTTGTATGTCTATTCCTAGCTTTAAAAGCCTTGAATGGAAAGAAATGTCAGTAATGTTCAAGTTGTTACACACTGCCTGAAATTGCATTATGTTTATTTCTAAGTATGACAAAATAGCTACATGAAAAAGAATACAATGAGGCCTTCTCATACTGCTCATCATTGTGTGATCTAGACATATGTTGAAGTGCTACAACAAAAACACCCAAAGATTTAATTACTTTTGAGTATAAAGTATGTACTCAATTGAGTTTGTAACCAAGGATTGGTAGAAGTCCCATTCACCTTGAATGGTCATAATCATAGCATTTCTCAAACATACAAGGTCAATTGCAAGCACTAGATACATTTGAAAAAAAAAGATTCCCACTAGTGAATTCAGGAGTAATTAAATTGCTAGTGGTAGTTACAAGGTACCTTAAATGGGCAGTGAGAACATAAAAAGGGAAACATTTTAGGATATCTTTATATGGAAACATTTTAGTTTATTATGTATTTTTTTCCTTCTATGTTATACTTATGTATGATGCTTTTTATTATTTTAAGTGTGGATATTCAAAGAGAGTGAAGGACAGTGCTTATATTTTAGCTATATCTGGCATTTTACTGTTTTCTATGGCATTGGTAAAGAGAGTGGAAAGTGAATAATTGAGTTGTAATTTTGGATGTTTTGAATCTAATCAGGTAAGCCAGGGTTCACAAAGAAACACACTGATCTATTTTTCCCACCATATTTTGT
>VDFB02260421.1:219942-252404 GCA_007258455.2 Sequoia sempervirens
GATATCTATCCATCCTTGCATACCAAGCTCTGGGAGCTTGCTTCAGCCCATACAACACCTTCTTCAACTTACAAACCATGTCTGGTTTGTTAGAAAACTGAAACCCTTCAGGTTGCTCCATGTACACTTCTTCCTCCAACTCACCATTCAGAAAAGATGACTTAACATCCATTTGTTATACCTTGAAGTCCTTGTGGGCAGAAAATACCAAAAACATTCTGATAGCTTCCATTCTGGCCATAGAAGCAAATATTTCTTCAAAATCTATACCTTCAACTTGTGAATGTCCTTTGCATACTAGTCTTTCCTTATTCCTTACTACTCCATTTTCATTCAACTTATATTCTAGAACACCCATTTAGAGCCGATCACATTTTTGTTCACAGGCCTAGGGACTATTTCCCATGTCTGATTCTTTTCTATGTACTGCAATTCCTCTTTCATAGCTCTCATCCAACTTTCATCTTCACAAGATTCTTTTACAAATTTAGGTTCTATTCTAGAAAGTAAACAAAAATTTACCTCAGTTGCAATTCTGCTTCTTTTCTTCACACCTTCACTATTATCTCCAATTATCTGATCTTTCAGATGATTCTTTTGTACATATTTAGGAGTCCTCACAGTAGGTTCTGGTTCATCCTGTTCTTCTTCTTCTACTTCTTCTTCTTCTTCTTTCTCTTTGTCTTCCTTCTCATTGTTCTCCTTAGGTACATGTCCATAGATAGGATCATCAAGTTCAACTTCACTTATCTCAATAGGTCTACTTATGTCTTCATCAAATTTCACATTAGCACTTTCAATAATCTTTCTCAACCTCTTGTTAAAACATTTGTATGCCTTGCTAGTATTGGAGCATCCAAGAAATATTCCCTCATCACATCTAGCATCAAAATTTCCAAGATATTCATCATCTCTTTTAATATAGCATCTGCTTCCAAATAACTTAAAGTATTTCACAGTAGGAGTCTTACTAGTCCATAACTCAAAAGGTGTCTTCGTGTTGTTGTGTCTAATCTTAACTCTATTAAGAACATAAATAGTAGTATGTATCGCTTATCTCAAATATACATTTGGTACATTTGACTCTTTCATCATAGTTCTAGTAGCTTCTTGTACTATCCTATTTTTCCTTTCGACTACTCCATTCTATTAAGGGGTTCTCGGAGTAGAAAACTGTCTTTTTATGCCATGCTTCTGACAAAATGCATTAAATTCACTAGAAGTGAATTCACCACCTTTGTTAGATATCAAACACTTGACTTTTAAATTTACTTCAATTTCCACTCTTGCTTTGAATACCTTAAACCTATCCAGGGCCTAATTCTTTTATCTAAGAAATGCAACCCATGTCATTCGAGTATAATCATCAATAAGAAACATAAAGTACCTATCTCCATTCAGGATTTCAGTCCTAGTCAGACCACATAGATCAATGTGAATCAACTCTAGCATTCTGGTAGTAGAATGTTCTTTTCCCTTAAAGCTACATCTTGTCTGCTTCCCCGAGTGACAACTTTTGCAAATAGCATTAGCAGGTCTTGTGATTTTGGGTAGTCCTCGAACAATCTCCTTAGCACTATCCTGACTAGGTTATCAAAATTCACATGTCCCATTCTTTGGTGCCATAACCAACTTTCATTGATTTGAGATATAAGACAATGACCATCAACTCCCTTCAACTGATAGATGTTTCCATGAGTTCTTCTTCCAGTAGCAATCATATCTCCATTTCCAGATCCTTTTTTGATTTCACAGGTATTGTTCTAAAACAAAAGTTTAAAGCCATTGTTGCACATCTGACCTACACTCAGAAGGTTATGCCTCAAACCCTTCACATAATATACATCATTAGTATTGTGCACTCCATCAAAACTAATTGAACCTTTACAACAAATCTTATCTTTTGAATCATGACCGAACATGACTAAACCGCCATCATATTTTTCAAGCTTAGTGAACTTACTCTTATCTTTGGTCATGTGATTCAAACATCCACTATCAATTACCCAATAGTCTTCATCTTGTCTTGCATGAAAAGTGGTAACTGAAGTACCTTCCATCCTATTCTTCTTAACCTCCAAAGCCTTCTTACGTACACATTTTCTATAGTTAGTGGACACAATTTTAATTTCTAAAGCTAATAATAAGAATTCACTATCATCAACCTCATTTTCATGTTCATCATCAGAAATACTTGCCTCTTCCTTAACATAGTATAGCTTCTTATACTTCTTATCCTTCATATCCTTATCCTTATACTCCTTGTTCTTTTTATATGTAGCCCTATTCGAACATCTCGAAGCATAATGACCAATGTTACCACAACTGAAATGTTTAAAGGGTAACATACATTTATATTTTCCTATACCTTCAATTTATTGGTGAAGTTTGCTTCCAATTCTTCATCATCGCTATCCAGTTCTTCAATCTTCAAATCCTTAAATGTCATTTCTATTTTCTCTTCTGTCTTGTCATCTTTTTGAAACTTTCTTATCTCAAATGCTTGCAAGGTGTTGAACAACTCTTCAAGAGTATACTTCTTCGGATCATACATTTCTTCAATAATAGATATCTTGTCATTGTAACATTTTGGTAAAGTGATCAGGATCTTCTTGATTATATCTTCATTTGCTAGTTTTCTTCCTTGATTTCTAGCTTCATTTGTTGCCAGTTCAACTCTCTGAAAGAAACTTGTAAATTCTTCACCATCTTCCATCTTCAGGTTCACAAATCTACACTTTTTCGCTAGCCTCTTTGTCAATTTTACCTTTTCATTTCCTTCATACATGTCTTCCAACTTCTTCTAGACATCATATGTAGTATCTAGAGAATTAACTTTAACTCGCTCATTTTTAGATAATCCACTGCAAATCGAATACTTCACCTTCTCATTTTCTTCATAAATAGAGATCTCATCTGCAGAATTAACATCAATAGACAAAAGTGTATGCTTATTCTCAACAACCTTCCAGGTCTTGAAACCAATAGAGATAATATATCCTCTCATATGTCCCTTCCAATCATTGTATTCAATTCCATCAAACATAGGGATTGCCATCTTATGCACCATCAGATCTTCCTTAAGCGGTTAAGATTTACACAAGGAACCAAAAGCTTTGATACCAATTATTAAATAGGCACAAGACAATTGAGAGGGTGTGGAATCAATTGTCACTCAAGTTCAAACTTAGAAACTTTATTGCTTATCAATTCTTCAACCACACTATTATGTTATTAAGTATTAGCATGAAACGCAAATAAAAGAAACTAAATCAACATAATGAACACCAGATTTTTATGTGGAAAACTCAATAAGCGAAAAACCACAGTGAGGGTTAACTCACAATATAAAGATTATAAATTGAATACAAAGGCTCACTGCCCAAAAGAGGACTCACTATCCAAATACAAAGGCTCACTGCCTACAAAAGGGACTCACTGTCCAATAGGGATACTCATTACCTAGAGACACAAAAGAGAACAAAAAGATCCACCGCTGAATTAAAGCACATTCGTAGGATTACAAAAACCCTTGTCTTATTGTCTTCAACACAACACACACACTTCTGCTCTTATGATTTGTGGCTTACTTTCGTCACTTTGATAACATTGTCATAAAACTCTTCACAATTCAACTTGCTTTTATACCATTCTCAACCTTAGAAGCATTTACCAAGGTCGGCCACAAAATAACCCATTTCATATATTCAAATGAGGTCAGAAATTCAAAATTCCCGTGGTGGAAAGGAATAAGAGTGGACCAATAAAATTATTTTCTTGAAACTTCTACACGCTTCCTTAATTGAATTTTATTCTTTGAGTGAAGTGTAAACACTAGGTTGGCCAAACCTAATGAAAACAAAAAAGAACATTGATGCACACAGTTCCTAACAAAAATATGACACACAGACATGTCAACACGCTTCCATATGCATGAGACTTCATCTTAGACTTCTTCAGATACGTCCGTAGCAAAACAATATACTTCATACACTAAATACCTTTCACGAAATCATCTCAACTATGCAAACCTACACTAGAATAAAGAAACATGAATTCCAGATTACCAAACTTCAACCTTCTTTGCCAGAGCATGGAAAGGACCTTCACAAGACATATCCCAGTGTAGACACTGAAAATTGGTCTAGGCCCGTGACTTCAATTTCTTCATAATTCTTTTTGTCATTGTAATAATTAAATAATGTTAATTATTTAATTATTTTCTAAAGTACTTTCTCATCTATTAATTAAATAACTTTAATTATTTAATTAATTAATTTTTTATCTTTATTCAATCTTGATTAATTAAATAAATATTATTTATTTAATTACGTCGCTAATTGACTTTATCCCCTTTCTAAAATGAAATAAATTCTTATTTAATTTATTCTTATCACACCTTCGACTATAATTAAATAAATACTTTAATACTTTAATTATTCTTTAAATCTTTTCTTCAGTCAATTAAATAAATCTTAATTTATTTAATTTAATCTTAAAATTTTGAATGTTGAATTAAAAAATCATTTAATTCATAAAAATAATCATTCTTGACATAATCTTCTATATTTGGATAATCGCTTAAGTTATCTAATTATTCATTTCCACTTGACTCGAGATCTATTTAAATCAGTCAGTCATCTCCTGATTTAATATCTAGTTGTTTTTAACGAAGAGACTCTATGTCTTAATCAATCAGTTATCTTGTTTTAATTCTTCTGCATGCACACATTTATTAATTAAATAACTTTATTTAATTAATTCAATTCATTTATGCATTCAAACAAACCGTTTCCTTTATTCTATCTTTATCCTTTTCATGCAATCTTTATTATTCTAATTCTCGAATACTTTCAACTAGAGATGAAATCATTATTTAATCTTGATCTCTATATTTTAGGTTTTATCACTCACGTCACTACTAACACTTATCTCAATGTATGTCGAATATTTTAATCTGAATCATCTGTCTATCTTTCAATCTCAACCTGTAATTTGAATAATCAATATTCTATAAATTGACTTGACCTTCATCATTGTTACTTCTCCCAAAATCGTATGACTTTTGGAGCACTTCTTAATCTTCAATATTTTGTTATAATCACATACATCAAGGCTATACTTGCACACTTACTCAAAATCTAAGGACAAGAATACTGTCACGGTGAAATGGAGAAGGACGATCGAGGTCATTCATGGAAGGATGTAGATACTGGGTGAGATTGCTTTTTGTTTATGTTAATGCTTTCTTTGTGCTTTGTTGTTTAGCTTTAGATTACATTACATTTTTATTAGCATTGTTATTTGCTTTAACCTTCATTGTTTTCATGATGTTACATTTGGTGAACCTGACGTGAAGACACGTTCTTCACAAATTCATAGACGTTTTATTCATTTTTTGTAGGTATCATACGACCCGATGCATTTGATAGACAAAACTACACAACTAATATTACAAACTAAATCTGCCAAACATAGTGATGCATATGACAAAATTCAACGCATCTGTGGCTTTTTGCGATGCAATCGACAGGTAAAATTCCACGACGCATCTGCTGCTCTACACGACACATCTGACTGGTGAAATTTCTAGGTTCAGTTTCTGATTTACAGTTTTTCATTGTGTTTTTATTTTAGCTAATTTTTGGTTTGCAGCATGTGTTTTAGGGAGTTAACATTGTGTTTACAGGACGCAGCATAGAAGACAAGTTTACAAAACCCCTCTTGTAGGACAATCGTCAAAGATAAATTGCAAACTATTGATGAATTGTTTTGTAGGATGTGTGTCGAAGACTATTTTGAAATAAACTATTTGGTAGATTAGAAAATTGTCATTTGGGTTTAAAATTTACTACTGTCTATGTGTTTGGTGTGAAAGCACACTCTGTTATTACCCCACGATTCAATATATAGAAGTATACTCTCCCCTTGTGCATTCGTGCAATCCTGGGTGCAAGAGAACCTATTACTGACTCCAGAAATTGGGCCTGTCTTGGTGGGAAAAAGTACTCACCCCAAGATGACTCAAACTGGTAACACACTGAACCCGAACAACTTCCAGCTGGTATATAAAAGTGGGTACTTGAGGAAAAATCAAGTATCACGAGTATTATTTTTACAAGAAGGACAACAATGGTCTCTTATCGCATGGATGATACCCCATGAACGAAATACCCATACTAAACACCCTTGTTTATAGTAAGCCAAAAACCTTCTATTTGTTGGTGCAGCAGGTCGGACCTGTGAAGTCGTCTCATGTTATTATGGTTCATAGTAGAGATGAGAAGTATGCCATGGGAGTTTCATGGGTAGTATAGCTTGGCTGCCTCGAATGAAGTGTTGAGTCATGGAGGGGAGCCAGTGGGGTCAAGCTACTAGTCATCTGCTTTGAATAAGTGTAGCTGGGGAAACCCATGTGAGAACTCAACAAGTACTATCTTTCACAACCTTAGGATTGTACTTGTTTTCTGGAAATACACATGTTCATGATTGTTAAACTAAATATACATTGTCTTCTGATTGTCTTTATTTGTAAAAACTTGATCATGAATTAGAGTTAGTTTACACTGAAATTCACTAGAAAACCACAATTGTCAACAGAGTCACAATTGTTCACCAAAAAAAACACATCTATTAGGTATAGTTGCATCTGTTTACCAGTCTATCACATTTCTCAAAACTGAGTCGCATCTACTTGACATTAAATTGCATCTATACTTAGAATTGCATCTACTTACCAGTTTGTTGCATCTATCAAAACTAAGTCCAATCTGTCATTTATTAGAAACTGAGTCACATCTATTAAGGAGTATGTCACATTTTTCAAAAACCTAGTCCAAGTTTGCATGTCCCTAAATTTGAGTCGCACCTATTTAATATTAAGTCACATCTTCCAGAATAGCTCACATATTCTTAGTGGAAAATTGCATATGATATCCCAGTCATGTTTTTCATTAACTTTGTTACTAATAAACCCACAATTGAAACACTCTGTGATGCATCTAAAAAGGTGAGCAACATCTGTAGTCTAGAATGACACATATGCCCCTGTCATAGAACCAACCTACTTTTATAGTACATAGTCAGAATGTTCAAAACTGCATCTGATCAGTTCTGAGTCGCATTTGATACCTTGAGTCACATCTGCTGTAAATAAAATCGCATGTGTCTGATACCCGAGACCGAATTTACCAGTAAACCACAACTAAGAAGAAAAAATGCAACTATTAAATTTTGCAACGCATCTGCGTGAGTATCAAAAAACTATAATTTATTGTCACAAACTGAGAACAAACAGTCAAACAAGTATTTGACTTATCCTTTTACACTAATTCTTGGACAAAAACTAGAAGGTTTTCTCAAAACTTGCATGATTACATCCTTTAGGAATCATTCAGTCATAGCAATAGGTACCCTAGTCATAGATCTTACTTTCATCTTAGGAGTCTTTATTTTCTTTAGAGAGATCATCTTTTTCAGATTTTAGGATAGGCACCTTTCACGCTTTGGATAAACCCTTGATTCAAAATTTTTTTTCATTGAACCTAGTCATCATATCTTTTGTCCTACATGTGAATCCTTCCAGCTCATCAGTCTAGTTTGGGAGTTCACCTTATCTTTTGGTCCTAGTCCTACGAAGGTTCCTTGTGAAAATTAAATTGAAATCTGGGTTAAGATTTAGCTGATAGATAACCTCTTTTATAATCTTCCAAATTGATCACTTATACCTTTACATATTTAGAAACTGTCATCCTAGAATAGCGTCATTTTATACATACCTTATTTGTAGAGAAAATACCAACAAAAATAGTTGCATACATTCATTCTTTATATTCAGAAAATACCAAAAATATAGATTAGACTCATAATCATCCATAGACTTAGCTTTTGCATCACTTGCATTTTGAGCTTAGATTACATGGTTGAAACAAGATCAAAAAGGAAATAAAGAGAAAGGATGGATGATCCAAATGAATTCATCAATCCATTCTCAAACCCCTTTTTAGGAACATCTTCATCCAGACCTCACAAGGCTTTGTTAGAGAAATTTGTTACTAGAGACACACAATGACATGTTATAGTGGAAGACATAGATGTTGTTTCATAGGACCTTGTATTTGTTTCCTATGCAGATGACTATCTAGCAAATTATCCTCATCGATACTTAGCCAAATTGTTAGCAGAAGGTGCTAAACTACCTCTTGGTTTTGATATTCATACCCTACAAATTGCATCTACCCAGGGAACAAAAACCACTACCACTAGTGCTACTATACCTCAATTGACTAATGTTATACCATCTAGAGGACCTACATAGAGTGCCTCATTGATACACACATCTCCATTTGGTATGCCTACCTCGACATAGGGGCTAAATTTCACCATAGGGGCATCATTGTCTAATCCCTTCGGTCCTCTTGTTGGGAACAAAAAATATAGAACATCAACTCCCATTCCAAGTGTCAATGTCACTAGCACTATTCCACAGACAAAAACTATACCTAATGTTAATGTTTCTAGTACTATACCATAGATTGGGGTTTCACAGAAAAGAGGCATACCCTCTTTCCAATATGGAAACTGACACATCACTTCATAGATTCCAAGTCAAGATCCATTTTCACAAACTCCAAATCAAAATCCATTTACACAAACCCCAAATCAAAATCCATTTTCACAGATTCCAAATCAAAACCCATTCACTAACATTCCAAATACAAATCCACTTTACATACTGACATTTAATCAAAATCCATCACAAAACGTTAGATTTCAAAACATGTACATAGATCCAAATAATCCAACCAACACATCATTAACTCAAGTTGATGTCCTGCAGACACAAATGCGTGCACTTCAAACACAAATGGATAACATGGTAGTGTCAACGAAGAAAACCTTTTTCAGCAAAGGATTTATGCCCATTTCCCTTTGATAAATCATTGTACATGACACCTTTCCCTCATGGGTATGTCATACCAAATTTTCCCAAGTACAATGGAAAGTGAAATCTAGTCGAACACATAAGGGAATTTTCTACGATGTGCATAGATTTCGCCTATGACCCCACCTATCTTATGAGACTCTTTCTGAGAAGGATTGGTGGAATTACACTCGAATGGTTTTTAGATCTTTATTATGCCATAAAATCATGGGGCGAATTGGCTAAGAAATTCATTAAAAAATTCTCCTTTAACATAAACCATGAGATTAACATAGCAACCTTGTGTCATACTACAAAAGATGAAGGAGAAAGTTTTATTGCCTTCTTCCAAAGATGGAGAACTATAGCCAGTCGATTTCCTATTGAGATACCTGAGAAACAGAAGGTCACTATGTTCCAAGAAAACCTCAACCCAAAATTGAGAAGTGACTTGAGGGTACATTGTTGCACATCCTTTATAGAACTAGTGGAAAAGGGTCTCACACTAGAAAAATATCTCATTGACAAAGGATAACTTAAGATACAGACACCCAACAAAAATTCAAATGTGAAAAAAACCCCCAATGATAGAAACAAGTTTTGGTCTCAAAATAAAAATGTTACCAACGATGGGGTAGTTGATGTGAAAAGTTTATAAATAGGACTAATCATCACACTTAGAGGAAATACCCCCTCTACCAACACACTTAATTCCATCAACCAAACCCCCAACACTACCCAAAGCACCCAATGGCCACAACAAAAAAGATGATTTTCAAAAGGTGAGTTAACTCCCCTCAGGGAACCCATCGAGTCAGTCTTCAAACAACTATTGCAACACAATCTCATACAACTTCAAGAGCTAAGACAATACGATCTAGGGAAATTCAAACCATCTTGGTGGGATGATAATTCATTTTTTGATTTCCATCAGACTAAAGGACATAGCCTACAAAATTTTAGTCATCTGAAAAACATCATATGGGACTTTGTCGACAATAGAACTATTGAAGTCAGTGGATAGAAACATACATCTTCGAACATTGATCACAAGGTCTTTTTAGATCCATTACATGACCATGGGAAAGGAAACACCTTGAGTTGAAGTAACAAGACCAATACTTTGATGAACTATGCTAATGTTAAGCATGATTATAGTGGAAAAATCATAAATCATCTTCAGGCCGCTGATGAGCATGCCAATACCATTTCCATAAAGAAAACTCTCGAGTGTGTTGTTAACACTCGTCGGACTAAGATTACCATTCAAGGCCCTCCATCACATTAGAAGCCATAGACTTCCAAGCTGCAGTATAACTTACTTGATCAATTGGGGAAGACCCCAACCCAAATCTCTATCTTGGAACTATTACGTATCTCCCCTAAACATCGATCCATTTTAGACAAGGCTTTACAAAGCACCACTGTCCCTAATGATCTCGATGTCAATAATTTCCAAGAAATGGTAGGGTACTTGACCAATAATCGTCATGCAACCTTCTCCGAACAAGAATATGCAACTGAGAAGACAAATCATAATGACCTGTTACATCTTGAAGTGGTTGTTGACAAAACCAAAGTTAGACGAGTTCTGGTAGATGGAGGAGCAGGGTTAAATCTTTGTACTTTAAAATTGATTAAGGTGTTAGGTTTCTGGGAAGAATGTGTGGACACAACCAAAAGCATTGTCATTAAGGCTTATGATGATGAAGAACACAAATCAAAGGGGGTGGTAACACTTCCTATTAGAATTGGTCCTGCAGTTATGGAGACAAAATTCCAAGTCTTGGATCTCACCCTTCCGTACAACCTTCTGCTAAGAAGACCCTGGATTCATGCCATGAAGGCAGTTCCTTCTACCTACCATCAATGTCTCAAATTTACCTACAATGGCATTGAAATTACAATAGATGGTGACCCAGATCCATTTCAATATTGCACCAATCTACAAGAGATAACCCAACACCAAGTGTCAGTAAACCAAGAAGCTTCATTGTCCAATTCATCTCACTATGTCAATCCATCCACTCTCTCTAAAACATTCACTTCGCCATCATTACCTTCCACTCCTAGGGTCGATATCCAAGACAAGGGTTGTGGAGAATATCACATGAAGACATCTTATTGTGTTAGCCATCTGATTCCTCCTAAATCATATGGTTTACCTACATTAGATAGGAGATAGTCAGTGCTCACTATACACATCCCTCAATCAACAAACTTTATAAAATGGGGAGAATTAAGAAAAGAAGCCATCAATGAAGATGATGTGACTCTTGGATATATAGAGAAGACCATGAAGAACCTCTCTCACTTGCTCACATTCCTACAAATCAATATGGAAAAGGTTTCACAATCATGCAAAGCAAGGGATATAATGGACATAGTGGTTTAGGATTACATCAAGATGGGAGGACTAAACCAATCATTGTTTCAAAGTGGCCGAAAGGCTTAGGGTTTGGGTTTCAATCGATTGAGATTGGCATTCCTAGTACCACATCACCTTTACTCAAGGAAGTAAGTGCTTCTGAATATATTGAAACATCTGACGAACCATCTAACCAACCCTACTGTGACTCCCCCAACTCAAATGAATATGAGTGGGATTCCCTATCCTCCACCTCAGTCGTGGACCTTCATAAGCTATTTGGAGAACTTGACTTAATGTTGAAATCTTCGCCAAATCCATTGAATTCTTGTCCACCTAAGAATTTGACAAAAGAGGAATGGTTTAAACATTACTATTGGGAATCTCTTGATCCTAGCTCTTGGGATCCTGACAAATCCATTTCAAATAACCAAACCTTGGCTTTAGGCCCACCTCAAAATCCACCTAGATCCAAGCAAAAGAGAAAAGAGGGCTTGGTACAAAAATTTTGTGACTACATGAACAACTCAGCTTTTACCTTGACCCCCTTGAACTTTGACAACTTTGATGATGACATGCCTTTAGTTTATCCCCAACTCATCGATTGGGACCAACAAGACACACCCATCTTAGATGTTTTTGAGAACAACGAAGAAATTGCTGAGTTCCTCGGACTAAGAGAAGGAAAACCTAGTGGTGATCACAAGGTTGGATTTACCATTAACTTGGACAATATGGCATACATTGGGGAATTTGTTCAACCCTCTAGTCGCAAAATGATGAGTCTCTAGGTGAAAACTAAAAGGCGCCTTTACACAATGAAAAATAAAAAAATAAGGACGCATTTGAAGGAAAAAACCTCTATGAGGCACCTAAGGACGGAGGTTTGAACATTCTCCTTGTTGCACAGGAAAAGTCACCCATGCTAGTTGAAGAATCAGTGGAAGTCAACACAGGCATAGAAGAGAATCCTTGATTGGTATATTTTGTAGCATCATTGACAAAATAAGAGTAGCCAAAATTTTGCAATTTCTTTACACAAAGATAGATTAATTTTGTCTGGTCATATGCAGACATGCCTAGGCTAGATCTTGAACTTGTACTACATCATTTTCCCTTACAACCAGGTGTAAAATGAGTGAAACAAAAATTGATGAAAATGCACCCATAGATTAGACATTGGCTTCATTAGATCAATCGACTATGTAGATTGGATTTCCAATCCTGTACCAGTCAACAAACCAATAGGGGGAATCCGCATCTGCACAAATTTCAGAGATATAAATAAAGCCTATCCTAAGGATGACTTTCCTTTGCCGAACATTGACATGATAGTAGACATGACCATAGGTGATGAGATGTTATCCCTTATGGATGGATTTTCAAGATATAATTAGATCAGAATTGCAACTAAAGACCAACCTAAAATAGCTTTCACATTTCCATGGGGAATGCATTGCTAGAATGTCATGCCCTTTAGACTCGAAAATGTTGGAGCAATCTATCAGCGTGTCATGACCACTATTTTTCATGACCTTATACACACTCTTATGGAGGATTATGTCAATGACCTTATTGCTAAATCACTGATAAGGGCTAATCATTTATAGGTCTTAGATAAGATATTTCAAAGGCTAGAAGAGTATAAAGTGAGACTAAATGTGAAGAAATCTATGTTTGGAGTGAAATCAAGAAATATTTTGGGGTATATAATTTCTAGATGAGGCATTGAAGTGGATCTAGCTAAAGTAAAAGAAATCATAGACATCCCTCCACTAGCTAATCTCTGTCAACTAAGGACACTACAATCCATCAGAAGATTTATAGTGCAGTTAGCAGATAAGACACATCCCTTTCAACATTTACTTAGAAAGGGAATACCCTTTGTATGGACAGGTAAATGCTAGGAAGCTTTTCAATTAATTAAGGACTATCTACTCACACCACCAGTCTTAATGCCACCTATTGAGGGATGACCATTTATTCTCTATATTTCAGCAACCTATTCATCACTAGGAGCATTGCTTGCACAGAATGAGGATAAAGGTAATGAAAGGGTAGTATACTATATCAGTCAAAATTTGGTAGGTTATGAGATTAATTATAGTACCATTGAAGATGCTTGTATTGTGATAGTATTTGTTACTCAAAAACTAAGGCACTATATGCTAAACCACTAGACAATGTTGGTTGCGAAGATAGATCCTCTGAAATATCTTCTAAGCAATGTAGCATTGACAATGTGACTAGCCAAATGGGTAATGATACTTAGTGAATATGGTATTTTGTATGTAGAGAGAAAAGATATCAATGGAAAAGTCATTGTTGATCAGTTGGTTGATGCACTGATATAAGTAGATCACCCTTTAGTTGCATATTTTCCTGATGAGTTTATATTCACCATTCAAACAAGCATAACATGGAAATTATACTTTGATGGGTCTCATATGAATCATGGCTTAGGGGCTGGTATATTGTTCATCACACCATAGGGTGATTCTATCCCTAAGTCATTCAGGATTGCCTTTCCATGTACCAACAACATAGCAGAATATGAGGCTCTTGTGATAGGATTACACATGGAAGTCAAATGGACGATCAAGAACCTACAAGTTTATGGTGATTCTCAATTGGTAATCCGACAGGTAAATGACGACTATGAGACTAAGGATGAAAAGCTTGCTCCCTACAAACACATGGAAGATAGTTTCAAGGAGTACTTTGAAAAGGTTGAATTTCATCAAATACCTCATGTTCTAAACAAGGCAGCAGACGCCATGGCTACTATTGCTTCACTCTTGGACATACCAAGCAATGTGCATAAGTTCAAGTTTTTGGTAGAACAACTTTTGGTCCCTGCCTATGACATCCCAGATTTAGAGACGGTGTGTGATATTGTTGGTCTCGATTCCCCATGGCATAAAGATACCTATGACTACCTCCATGCAGAAATCATACCCCCTGACCTCTCTAATAACCAACATAGGAAATTCCTTCCCAAGTAAGCCAAGTACACCATCATTAGAGAAACCCTTTATAGACATTCCTTAGACAATACCCTGTTGAGATGTCTCGATATTGATGAAGCACAAGAAACCTTGTGTGGGGTACATGAGGGTATATTTGGATCCCATTCTAGCGGTCCTACCTTAGCTAAAAATATTATGAGATAGGGTTACTATTGGCCTACCATGGAAAATGACTCATATGTCTTTGTCAAGAAATGTCACCAATGTCAGGTACACGGAGACTTGATACATACACCAGCATACGAGCCCCATCCCATAACATCACCATGGCCCTTTTCACAATGGGGACTCAACCCAATAGGTAAGATACATCCCACATCATCCAACGATCATAAGTTCATCATTACCACCATTGAGTATTTTACAAAGTGGATTAAGGCTTTTCCCATGACCTACATCATCAACACACATATCTCTAAGTTTATCTTGAACTATATCATTTTTCGGTATGGTGTACCTCAATCCATTATCACAGATAATGGCCATCCATTCAAACACCAAGAATTCCATCATCTCTGTGAAGAGTTCCATATCCAACATCATGTTTCCACCCCATATTACCCACAAGGTAATGGCCAAGCTGAGGCATCTAATAAAACTATCATTAGAATCCTCAAAAATACTGTCAATGATTTTGGTCATGATTGGCATTTACAACTTAATCCAGCCTTGTGGGCTTATCACACAAGCCTCTGTACTCCCACTAATGCCACTCCATATTCTTTAGTATTTGGTTCCAAGGTCATTCTACCTATTGAGGTTGATATTCCTTCCCTGAGGCTATCCTTGAAAGGGCATATTGATGATGAAGAGTATCGAGTTTCAAGACTAGATGAGCTAGAATTCCTAGATGAACAAAGACAAAAGGCATTAGATCATCTCCAAGTATATCAAAATCGTCTTCATCGCAGCTACAACAGGAAGGTCTTGAATAGAAATTTTGACATTGGTGACCTGGTCTTAATGGAAAATCCTAAGAATCAAGCTAAAAGAGAGAAACCAGGAAAGTTTGAACCTAACTGGTTAGGACCCTACATTGTCACATAAGCCTTTAGATCAGGAGCATATCAACTCTCTACTCTTGAAGGAGAACCATTGTCACCACCTATCAATAGTCTTCATCTGAAGAAGTTCTACGCATAACTTCTGAGAGCCTTGTCTTAATTATCAAAAATACAAAAAAAAAGAAAAAAAACCAAAAAAAAAATCATTACCTAGGTGAAAACCTAGGAAACATGCGTCTTGGTAACATCAAAAAAATAAAAAAATCAAGAAAATAGTAAAGAGAAATAGTCGTCCAATAGTGAAAACCACTTTGGTGGTGCTTTGGATAAGTACCATGGTGAAAACTTGGAAAAAAGGTGCCATGTGTAGTTGGCTCTGCTCCTTTGTCTACCATATTCTAATCTAACTTACCTGTACATACTATCTATCACTGTACATATCATATCTTTCCCATCCATTCCTTGTACATACCTTTCATAATAAAATGGTTGTCTTTTCCATAACTTGGAATGATTGACATCGAGTGCATTTCATATCCCCCATCCCATCCTATTCATAACCAGTTGGTCTTATGCTCTACTGGGGGCAAGAATTTTACATATGTCATATTTGGTTCTTGCATTGGGTATCCTAAAGATGTAAAACCATCAAGAAATCCAAAAAAATTACAAAATTTCCTGAGAAAATCCAAAAACATTAGAAAACTTCAAAAAGAACAAAAAATCAAAACATGTCAAAAATCCAAAAACAAAGTCAAAGTCAGTCGCACTTGTCAGTCTTTGTCATTTGTTGAACTACATTGCCTCTACGACTAGACGTAGGAAATTCCATATGCCAATGTGCCCCCGAGGAATTAGGTCAGTGCTTTTAGGTTTGTCTATATAAAATCATGATTCAATCTATTTTTCTATATGACAAGTTCATTGGTTGTGTCGAACTACAAGGTCTCTGCATGTATAATGTAGGAAAGGCAATCAATCGATGAGCCCCCGAGGCTACACTAGGTCAGTCCATTAGGGTTCATTGTACACTACCACACATGTTAGATATCTTCATAAAAATCAATCTTTCTATAGTTATTCTTGTCAGTCAAGGTCTAGTCGAACTACGAGGGCTCTGTGTGTATAACTTAGGCAAGGCCATCAATCAATGAGCCCCTGAGGCCACACTAGGTCAGTGCTTTAGGGTTCGTTGTCACACACAATCGATTGTTAGTACATCATATCAAGTCATGCATCAACAAGATGAACAAGTCAAAATTTCATCAAGTCAAATCAAGCAAATTGCCAAAAAAATAACCAAAACAAATCAACTTATGTTTGCTATAGGATGTGTCCTTCCTACAAACATACATCATCAAAACAATCAACCTATGTCTTATACAGGATGAGTTCTTCTTGAATATAGACATTGTTAAACAATCATGATTGCCTTACACAGGTTGTGGCATCAAAGACATCAAACTCAACGTCTTATATGATACATGTCTTTCTGAAACTACAATTTTGTCATGCCTTATACAAATAGTCATAACATCGAAACCAGACTCGATGTCTTATATAGTATGTGTCCTTCCTAAAATTAGGTTTTATCAAGCAATCATCATATCAATCAAAACAATCGAACAAACAGATCAAGTTTTGGAAAATATTTTACTGGCTTTGACTTTGTGGCTTATTTATCTTATCATTTCATTTGACTCTATGATTGGAATCCTATTACTAGCTTTCTCAAGGATGTCCCATGAAGTATTTAGAGAAGCAATGATGTATCTGAATTCTATTTTTCTTTGATTATTGTTTGTCGACTGTCTTTCAACTTTGATTTTTGAGTCATGTTACTATCTTCCTCAAGGATGTCCCATGAAGGATTTAGAGGAGCGATGACGTCTCATGACCCTTCTTTTATTTTGTTTGTTGTCTATGGTTTGTCTTGACAAAAATACTGGGGAAACTATGCCCTTAGTATGAGTTAGGACATTGCTTGTCTGTGATTGTCTGTTTTTAGTAGGTGGATGACCTTGCACACCTTGATCTATCTCATATCATGGTGTTTGTCTCCATTTATATCAGTTACTTCCCAATGATGATTTAATGCAAGGCCTATTATGTTTTGGAAAAAAATTGAAGATTTATAATACTAACATTTATCTTTTTGCACTAACATTTCTTCTTTTCTGCATCTTCACCACTCATCTATTTTCCTCTATTATTTTGTCCTTTATCTTCTACTTCTCTCATCCATTTTGAGAGCACACTCTTGTTCTTCGAACCTGCCTGTCCTCTCAAGGGGGCATACCACTACCTCCTCGTCATCCTTCCTCATTCTACTTTTATTGGGGAATATCTTTTTCTTTGACACAATGCGATAAACTACATTGTATCAAAGAGGGGCAAAATGTAGACACTGAAAATTGGTCTAGGCCTGCGACTTCAATTTCTTCATAATTCTTATTGTCATTGTCATAATTAAGTAATTTTAATTATTTAATTATTTTCTAAAGTCCTTTCTCATCTATTAATTAAATAAATATTCTTTATTTAATTATGTGTAATTGACTTGTATTGGCGTTGGTGCTCACAACAACACTTGTTGTGGGCTAAGATCCTGACCTTCAAATATTTGGGAGCAGTGGAAAGTAGGGAGGTGGTTAGATTCAGCATGGAGGGTAAAGGTTCTATGATCTGGAGTACCCTTAAACGGGGTGCCAAGCTGGTTAAGCAGGGTCTTTTTTGGATTTGCAATGGGGGTCAGGATGCTCTCTTTTGGCATGACTCCTGGGATGGGCATCCACCCATTGTGTCTTCTCATCCCCACCTGCATGATTTGTGCCAAGTTTTTGAGGTGGCGGGTTGGTGCCATGTGGCTGACTTCAAATCGCAAAATTATTTGGGTCAGATTTCGGTGGCCAAATGGAAGGACCCCTTGGATTGGCCTCATGGGGGTGTGGAGAAGGACCGTCAGGAGCTAGCTAAGCTCTTATCTGGTCGTGTCTGCAACTCTCTCCAGGGAAGTGATGTGCTTGCTTGGGGTCCTGATGGGAAAGGAAAATTTTCGGTGGCCTCGGGTTATCAGGTTTTGGATAAACAAGTTTTTGGGAGCTCCCAGGTTACTTGGTGGAAGCATGTTTGGAATAAGTTTGCTTGGCCTAAGTGTAATTTTTTCTCTTGGCTAGTGGTCCAAGGCAAGTGTCTTACTTGGGACAATCTTTGGAAACGTGGTTTCCAGGGCCCCTCCAAGTGTGTTTTATGTGGTCAGCATGAAGAATGCTTACCGCATCTCTTTTTTCAGTGTTCTTTTGTCAAGACTATATGGCATTACTGGTGGAATCTTTGGAGATTACCGTGTTGCCATGTTTCTTCCTTGGAGGACTTTTGGTTGAGACAAGGTTCTTCTCCTGCCAGAACCTCCTTTCTTAAAATTGCTTGGAGTATTGGTCCTAGTTTGATTGTCTGGCAAATCTGGTTGGAGCGTAACAGAAGGATTTTTCTAGATAAGAAATTGCTCATAAGGCAACTATGGGGGCGAATTTTGGGGGCTTTGCGGGAGACTCTGACTGCAAAGTGTGATTTGTCTGTGCCGATTGATCCTGGAGAATTTGGTGTTGTTAATGCCTTAGGTCTTGTCACTGGGGACAAGAGTATTGGGAACAAAGTGCATGGTAGGAGTGGGCGTGCGAGGGTTGCTCGTGAGGGCTTTTGGTGTCCGCCGACTCTGGGGGAGCTAAAAATTAATACTGATGGGTCATCTAGAGGGAATCCTGGGCATGCTGGGGTTGGTGGTATTGGTCGGGATAGCTTTGGAGTGGTGGTTTTTTTCTTCTCTATGTACCAGGGCTTGCAAACTAATAACCTTATGGAGGCGAGTGCTATTCTCATGGCGTTGGAGCGGGCTGTTGGCCTTGGATGGCGGCGGATTGTTTGTGAATCTGATTCTCAGGTGGTGATTGAGTTGTTGAATAAGCAAAACTTGGAGGAGGTGAATTGGCAGCTTGCTGTGGTTGCCAGGCAGATTCTCTCTATAGTGTCTTCTCTGGATTCCATTGTTTTCCGTCATATTCCGCGGGAGTGGAATAGGGCGGCTGATGGGTTGGCTAGATGGGCGTCGGAGAGGACGGATTCCTGGCATGTGGAGGACTGGGGCAATCTTCCTGCGGACATGGCGCCGGTTCTTGAGGAATGGGTTGCGGAGGATATGCGGTGTTTCTTGGGTGTGAATTAATTCTTGTCTTGTTGGGCCCTTTTGTGGCTTCTTTCTTCGGACTTTGTAATGTTGTTCTGATGCAATAAAATTTTTACCCCTTTTTATTAAAAAGAGGTAATTGACTTTATCCCCTTTTTGAAATTAAATAAATTCTTATTTAATTTATTCTTATCACACCTTCGACTATAATTAAATAAATACTTTAATTATTTAATTATTCTTTAAATCTCTTCTTTAGTCAATTTAATCTTCAAATTTTGAATGTTGAATTAAACAATCATTTAATTCATAAAAAGAATCATTCTTGACATACTCTTCTATATTTGGATAATCGCTTAAGTTATCTAATTATTCATTTCCACTTGACTCAAGATCTATTTAAATTAGTCAGTCATCTCCTGATTTAATATTTGGTTGTTTTTAATGAAGAGACTCTTTGTCTTAATCAATTAGTTATCTTGTTTTAATTCTTCTGCATGCACACATTTATTAATTAAATAACTTTATTTAATTAATTCAATTCATTTGTGCATTCGAACAGACTGTTTCCTTTATTCTATCTTTATCCTTTTCATGTAATCTTTATTCTTCTATTTTTTGAATACTTTCAACTAGAGATGAAATCATTATTTAATCTTGATCTCTATCTTTTAGGTTTTATCACTCATGTCACTACTAACACTTATCTCAATGGATGTCGAATCTTTTAATCTGAATCATCTGTCTATCTTTCAACCTCGACCTATCATTCAAACAATCAATTTTCTATAAATTGACCTGACCTTCATCATTGTTACTCCTCCAGAAATTGTATGACTTGTGGAGCACTTCTTAATCTTCAATATTTCTCTATAATCACATACATCAAGGCAATACTTGCACACTTACTAAAAATCTGAGGGCAAGAATACCATCACGGCGAAATGGAGAAGGACAATCGAGGTCATTCATGGAAGGATGTAGATATTGGGTGAGATCGCTCTTTGTTTATGTTTATGCTTTCTTTGTGCTTTGTTGTTTAACTTTATATTACATTAGATTTTTATTAGCATTGTTATTTATTTTAACCTTCATTTTTTTCATGATGTTACACCCAGATCCACAAGATCTGAAACAAAGCATTAGAGAACTGCGGAGCAAAACTAGTTTTCCAGGGCCACAAAAGACCAACTCTGCCAGAGCAGTTCACATATTGGTGAACGTAACTCTCACACACCATGACACTAGAAGCTAAAACTTAGGAGATAGGATCAACATAGGAGAAATTTGGAGCACATACCGGAGCACATTTTGAATACTTTCAACATTTTGACTTCACTTCTTTATTTAATTTTCTCAAAATCACTTGGAAACTCACCAACACAAGACATTTGCAACACTAAAAAGATAGATCCATGTAATCATAGAATCTCAACAATATCTCAACTATACATGTGCAATCTGCAACATATTGAACATTGTTGACATCAATGACAACATTAATGACAACATCACCAAACTTGCTCATACCTGCAACAAAAATATTTATGTACTATTGCAGTTTAAGCAACTTCATAAAATCAAATTATAAGTATTCTTGAGAACTCTAGTATGATCATACACTTGGAACATATTCTAGTAATACTTGACATATGTTTGAAGTTGAGTACTTAGACTGAAACCTCAAATAGTTAATTGAGGGGAATTTTCAATGAACAGTTTCCTGAAACTTTTATTTTTAGAGTTTTGGGTCAATTTTTTTGCATTTTTTATTATCTAAATGGAATTTATGCATAATTGAACCTAACGAAATCCTCACTAGCATACATTCAATTGGCAAGGGAAAGAGTGTATTTTTGACAAATTGAATTTATACTCTTTTTGTTAGTATTAGGCATAAAGAATTATATTTTTATGATTGCAACTAGCAATATAAATTGGTATCATTATGTTCTTGTAACTTGAAGAAATAGATGTTGTAATTGAATATTAGTGTTTGCTATGTAGGCTGCCCAATGATTCCAAGAGTTATTTTCTTAGATGAAGTATAAAGAAGTGGCAGAACTTGCTACTGAATCTCCTCAAGACATTCTTCATACACCAGACATTGTAGCAAAGTTCCAAGTAGTTTTGGATTTCATCAAAGTTATATCTATTGGTAGTAGGTACAATAAATCACACTTTGCAAATATTTTTAAGTTTGAAAAAGCAAGGAAAATGTCATACTCCTTAGAATTATTATTAAATAAGTTTCCAATATTATTATAGTGTTCCAGTACAACTAGGGAAAACACCACCTCTTCTCTAGTATTTTGGTACTCTATTGACGAAAGGAAAGTTGAATGTATTTGAGTCTCTTGAACTTTCATGATTAGTTGTAAATTAGAATAAAAAAATCTTTTGGAGAATTGTCTTGCCAAGGACAAGTTGGAGTGTAATGAGGAATTGAGGGATCTTGTGAAGGTTATATTTGATGCTTTTAGTGTGTAACCAGAGAGTCAAACTTCTGTGATGCTGAAAAGACAAAGAAATTTCTTATGGAAGCAAGTATTCTAGATGCTCGTCCATTGGAAAATGTTTGTGATCGGTTTGGATTTGTAACTCATTTTTCTCAGTCGCAACACTGAGAACCACACTTTGTAACACATTTTTCAAAGCAAAGACACATATTTAAGTCTTATATTTGCTGTAAGAACACCTTTTCTCAATAAAATTTTAGTATTTTTCCTTCTTAATAGCTGTTTCATTATGTGCAAATGAATGATTGATTATATTTTTCTATGTTTTATGTTTAAACCTCAAAAGAATTGTCTCATTTCTAGCACTTTTAGGAAAAAAACAATGAACAAAAACAATCAAATAAACTACCAATTGACTAAATATACTACCAATTGATAGAGAAGTGAATAAATATGACTAAATATATGAATAAATATAATAATTATATAATTAATAAAAAATGTATCAATATACTACCAGTTGATAGAAATCAATGAACAAAAACAATTTAATAAACTACCAAATTGATCAAAATGATGATTAAAATTAATGACTAAATACACTACCAATGGATGGAAATCAATGAATAAAAATGACTAAATAAGTGACTAGTTAACAATAATCAATGACTAAATTAACAACTAAATATATCAGTGAATAAAAAATGACTAAATTAATGACTAAATATACTACCAAATTGATCAATCAAAACAACCAATAAGGGTGATCCCACAATACTGGTTTACAATTTTTGGCCAAACTAGACACAAAACTGATTTTTTCTAACTAAATCTTCACTTTTGGGCACCTACGGCGGCTAAACCGTGAGGAATTTGAAGATGATGCAAACTAGTGATTTGTGACATTTTCTCTGTAGATTCTAAATATATTTTTTTCAAAATTTTGGAATCAAATTGCACTTCTTTTTCCATCTCCTTCGAACTAGTTTTAGTAAACACCATTTTTAAGGTGGCTCAAGTATAACACATACTTGTTTTCCATGAGGATAAAATTCTAATTTTTTGAATTTAGATTTGTAACTACAATATCTAGTGCTTCCAATTTGTTTCATAGTGTTTTATTGAACATTTTTTCCTTAATCAAGTTTCAAAGTCAAATTAATTACAATTCAGACATAGGCGGACTGTATAACACAATTTTTTTTGTATGTATTTTATGTCGAAATTCATTTTTTTTTTGGATCAAGGACTTGAAATCTAGTGCACTCATATTTTTCAATTTTTTTTGATAATATTCTATTTTTCCACAGGTGTAGAACAAAGAGCTTGATTTTTGGTGAAAACCTACATTCACAAGAAATAAAAAATAAATATAATAATAAAATTAAATTTATTTAAAATTATCTTGTTTGGGAAGCTTATAATAAGGACTACATACAAAAAATAAATTTTAAATGAATTCATTTGATCCCCCAAAAGGTAAATTAAAAGTGGTTTTTTATTAGCATTTTGATAGGTGTAAAGGAGACTTTGTTATAGGTATGGTTTAAAACTAGTGAGGTTTGATCTAAGGTAGTTTGATCAAACACTCTTCAATTGGAATGCTTTAAATGGAACTTTTTAAGGCTTAAATCATTATATTTTCTAACAATATGTGATTTCAGCAAAAATTAGAATCTCCCAAAAATTGTAAACTAGCTTTGTGGGATCACCCATAAATGGCTAAAAATGGTTTAGTCATCAATTCGGTCACATAATATAAATGACTCGCAATAAACTACTAATGGTCACATGACCATGATTAGTCATTTATATGCAGTTTTCAATAGTTTTTTAATCATATATTGTTGTTTCTATACTAGTGTGGGTTATGTAGGAAATTGAATAAGTTTGTGGGTTGAATGCAATATTTCCTAATAGCATCCTCACCTCCCATTCCTTAATTATCCTATGCAACTTCTTATTTCCTTTTCATTTTCTATTTGATTTATTTCTCCACAAGATGTATGAAATTTGTTGATTAAAGTAAATAAAATGGATTTTTTAATGTTCAACCACTCTTTTAAAGTTTCTCACAAATAGAATATTTGGATTTCTCATAAAACTAACATTCTTGAATATTTTCCAATGCATCCCAAAATATTTTCTTTAAAAATAAAATATGAATGTTCTTCCCCCTTATTCATCACTCAATTATCAGACAAGATGAATTTCAACACCGATAAATTCATTTTTTTATATATATTTTGAATAACTTCTTGCTAGAAGATTATTTCCACTTTAAAACTATCCAAAATATGTGGAATGACATCACAAAGACTCATACAAAGCAATTTTGTTCTAAATTTTAAAAATCTCCATAATTAATCATTTCCATAAACTATCGGGAAAAATACAAAAAATTAATTTCTCTCAATTGGTGAATAATTTTGCAATAAAATTCTCCACATTGGTGAATTATCACCATGAATATTTTGGTAAAATTATTCTTCCAAGGTCTCATAGATTTTTGGAAACAATTATTTTCATAAAATTGCCCACGGGGCCTTCAAAACAACAAATTGATGAAAATTTAAAGATTATATTTTTTGAACTAATTAAATTCTTCTTGTTGTAGATAAATTCTTGAAAAAAATGAAGGAAAATCAAAACACACACCAAAATTGAAAATAAACTAAAATATTTTTTTGGTTGATGTTGATCACACATGCACCTAGATGCTCCTAGATCAAACACACTGAGTATAAATTTTGTGAGCATGGCCTCACCAAATGGAGTTGAATGGTAGAATTTTTCTTTTAGATTACAAGAAATATGCAAAAAACTCCATCATTGTTGTATGTGCACATGAAAATATTTCTTTTTTCTTCTCTTCTAGCATCTTGTTGGAACTAGCTTCACTCTCCAACAACTCTACTCACCATTCTTTGCTCCTTCGGTGGATTTATATCCACCAGATACCATCCTAATCCTCCAAATACTCTCTACTCTTTTCTCCTTTTTCATTGAATTTATCCCACCATCAATCGACCACCTCTACCAAAATCTCACATCATCCCTATAACAACCTACAACATCCTCACCAAAATTTACATCTATAACTCCATGGAAATTAAGTATTTCTATGTGATTTTCTTCATACTCTCCAACCTTCATCATAGAAAGTGAAGGTAAATCAACATCATTACAAAATAAAATAATATTTACCTCTTCTACAACATCTCCCTCATCACCATCAACTATAAATTTTCCTTCTTCACCCTTCACGTGGCAACCACAATATTTTCCATTCATTTTTCTTCTATCACCAAAATATTCAACAAAAAATCATCTTTTTCTTTGTCATTCACCGCAACATCCTCACACTACATCACTGCAACTTTAATTTCCACAACTACATCTTTTTCTTCTCTTTACTTTTCACATCTTTCACTACCTCAATCACTGTTGCACACAATTCTTCATCTTCCTCATCCTTAACTTTCATGCCTTTGTTGCAAACTCATCCCTCACAACCTCTCCATGCTCCATAGCTTCCAACTTGTCTATTATCATAGTTATATCCATCGTCATCTTCAAAATTTTCCTCTCTTGATATTATCTCTAGCCCTCCCATAACATGGGCTTCCACACATATATCTTCATCTCATTCACCACAATCTTTCACAACTTGCATCACCTCTTCATAATCTATAATTTCACTTTTCTTCATAGCTCCAACTCTTACTACTCATGAATTCTTTCTCACTTGCAACAATCCACATGAGCTCTTCACAACTACACTTCCTCTACCCATAGGTCTTGGTGCATACTCTACACACTCAATGTCTTCTAGCTCTAATACCATTTAATGCAAGAGGACTTAGGCTCTTACTTTTAAAATATATGTTTGCACAACAAGAAATTTGCTGCCCACAAACTTAAATATTAATGATACAAGTATTGTAATAAAACTACTCAATTTTATTCAATTTCACTTCAAAATAAAACTATACATCTGCAACAAATTAATTACAATGTTTGGCCTCTTAATTTCCTTTTCCATTGATTTCTCTCTTGCTAACTTCTACAAACACCTACAACTCCCACTATGTCTTCAACACAAAATTTTGAAAGTTCTTATTGCTATTCTAATATATATATTATGACTTCTTCAAATAGCATCATGAATGGGCTATTGTACCTCTTCCTTCCCACATCACCCTCTCTCTTTTTCCACCTTTCTTTTGTGCTTCTACTTCCTCTTTTCTTGCTGTTGTTCTTATTTTTTTTATTGCAGCCCCCTCTACCCCTTGTTGAAAATACTATTTTAACTTCCCCAAACATGGGTGCCTCCTCACCTCCCATGCCTTAATTCTCCTACACAACTTCTTATTTCCTTTTCATTTTTTGTTTAATTTATCTCTCCACAAGAATGTAACACAACCCTCTTGAATTGTATGAAATTTGCTGATTAAAGTAAATAAAATGGATTTTTTTAATGTTCCACCACTCTTTAAAGTTACTCACAATAGAATATTTGGATTCATCATAAAATTGGCATTCTTTAAGAGTTTCCAATGCCTCACAAAATATTTTATTTACAAATAAAATATGAAGGTTCTTCCCCCTTATTAACCACTCAATTATCTAGCAAAGATGAATTTGAACACCGATAAAACTCATTTTTTTTACTTTTTGCATAAATTCTTACTAGAAGATTATTTTCACTTAAACATTGACTAGGATATATGGAATGACATAACAAAGACTTTTGCAAATTCATTTTTTTCCATATTTTAAAAATCTCCAGAATTAATAATTTCCATAAACTATTAGGAAAAAATAGAGAAAATTAATTTCTCTCAATTGGTGAATAATTTTTCTATGAAAATTTGCCACATTTAGTGAAATATCACCATAAATATTCTTGTAAAAATATTTTTTCCTAGCTTTGATAGATTTCTAGAAACAATTATTTTCATAGAACTACTTACGGGGCCTTCAAAACAGCGAACTGATGAAAATTTGAAGATTGTAATTTTTGAACCAATTGAAGTGTTCTTGTGTACATAAATTATTGAAAACACAAAATAAAACCAAAGAACACACCAAAACTAAAAAATGAACTAAAATATTTTTTTGGTTGATGTCGATTGTGCATGCACCTGGATGCTTGTGCATCATTAATATTCTACAAAAGTAATTGCATTGAATTCTATTGGTTAATGAGTTTAACTAATCTTTATTTTATGGGTATTGAATATTTCTAAACCCTAATTATGTTAATTTATTTTTGAATAAATTTCCCATTAAACCTATTACACATTTTGACACACTTAATGGGACCCACATCCCTGATCTAGCATTTATTGAAGTTTTTGATGAACTATAGTTTACAAAGATGCTTTTGTTGAACATTGGTTGTCATTGATGTCAAAGGATTGTCAAAGGTTGCTATTAGTTTTTGTCAAAGGGTGTCTAGGATTTCAAATGTGGAGGTTGTAAATGATGAAAGAGATTGTAGGAGTACTAGAATTGTCATTATGTTCCCCTTGACTTAAAGTACTATGTATTCAAAAGTGTTAATCATGAAGTTGTCTAATCAATAATATCCTATATCAAGTAACATACATGTAACTTTTTCTGAGACATGACTACCTTTAGATAGTTGGTGTGTTTATTATACCATGCTTGGGTATGCATTCAATATGTGTATGGTGGTCTAGAAGTTTGTGTAAGGATATATTTTGGGCATAAAAATTTCTAAATGTGGCCAGAATTTCTTTTAGAAATGTAGTGTTTCTCTATAGTTTGGAAGGAGAGTATGTCTACACTTTTTTTATTAGTTTCTCGAGTTTCCAAAGGATATGTTCATTGTGCAAGAAGCTTGAAGTAGTAGAAGGTTTGTTAACTTGTTTGAAGTTCACGAAATGTGCAGTAACGACTAGCAACATGCAAAATTCAAATCTTGTGCGTGGTGTTAGGATAGGACTTGCTTAAGGTTCCTGTGATGGCACATGGCATCAAGATCTTTTGATGGAAAGAAATTTGTGTTTGGATCACTGTACTACATGTTTCATGGAATTTGAACTTAGGTCCACCTTATGTTGTTCAGGCTCAGTGTGGATACCTGGTCGACATGGAAGAGTGTTAATGTAATGACATGTATCAATTTCAAATGTTAAGATGCATTATAAGTAGTTATTACATTTGGTGTAATCAAATATAGCATCAGTTGAGTCAGCCATATCAATCAAGGTAGTACACAACTATAAAGAAAAGAGAGAGCACTAGTATCAAAAGATCATTCTTAGTGAGGGAGAGTGTTAGCTGTGACTCTAGTACACATTAGAGAAATTTCAGATCCACTAGCTTATCATTGTATTTTGATAGGATTGGTGTTCTACCTGTTATATACTATTTCATCAGAGGATTGGTGTATCTGGTAGGTTGGTGCCTACTGGCACATTAGGGGATTATTGTCTCTAGTAGGTTGGTGCCAACTACATTGTGTAAAACTCCCTTGTACATTTCTGCATTGTGAGGATGGATTTGGATAGTAGCTCCAAGCAACTATTCTCACTATGGTTTTTCCCATCTTGGATTTCCATGTACATTTGGTGTTCACTTGTGTGTGTACTTATGGTGTTATGTTTGTTTATACTTCAATTACTTATGTGGAGTTTGTTGTAGAAAAATTTAAATAAATATGAAATTGTTTAGATCTACTGATTCACCACCCTCTTATAGATTATGTTCCCTTTAGCTTTTGAGTTATATCAACAATTTTTCTTCTACATAATAATGTTTTTTGAGTACATCAACACTTATGACAGTTCACAGTGAAATTTTAATTTAATTTTGTGCTTCTATTTTAATGCTTCTATGTTTTGTGTTACTGTAGGTTACAATGATGCTTCTACAGGTTGCAGTGATGCATTTGTTGTGACTCGACACATTTATTACAACTCAGTGCTTCTGAGATATTATAGTGAAAATCATGTTGTAAATTGACACTTTTGTCTGAATTATAGTGACGCTTTTATTCTTTATAGTATTTCATCTTTTTCTATACTTTCAAATTTTCCCTAACCCTAATGTGTGCCTGATCTTTTTCTTCTAAGACTAACACATTTATGTAACTTGTAGCTTATGTTTGGAGAATACAAGAAAAAAAATACTAACAAGTCTCCTTGTAGGGTTTTATCATACAAATTTCACATTTCAATTTGGGCTTTAAAATTGGACAAACAACTTTCACATTTCAATTTGGGATTTAAAATTTAAAAATATAATTTTTACATTTAAATTTGGGTACTTAAAAGAACTTTTGTGTTGTGTTTGGTAGACTAGTGGTGTGTATGCTCTCTCCTTGGGCTACGTGAGATCTTGGAGATAAAACACACCATTATTTTATAATTTGTTTCTTTTATTAAAGGAGTTGTCTACATATGCTCTCCCCTTGCACCTAGTGTGAGCTTGGGGATTAGAAATAACAACATTATTCCTTCCCCTTTTATTGTAGTAGGAGGCCTTCCTAGAGATTTCATCACCCAAAGGATGAAATCAATCGCATTTTTAGGCAGTGTATATAAAAGGGGAAGAACAAAATTTTTACCCCAAGGTGTGGCCAATGTTGTTCAAGCCAAGCTTGAAAAACCTTGATTTTCCAAGATGTGCATAGGTGAGGATGAGAGGGGAGACACTCATCAACTTAGGAATTATAAGATGGGCTAACTATTCACCAATCCCCCACTGAAAACTTTGTGTTTTAGTAGCCTTTAATACCATTGGTTCTTATTATGATGCAATGTATAATATCATGTGTAAAGTTACTATGCAATTTATGTTTTTGAGGTGACCATCATTCATTGCTAGGACCGCATCCTTTTAAGGTGAGGGGTGTTAAGGTGGTACATGACCTTGGCATACCCTAGTCACCCATTCATTGGAAGGTATTATGCTTTAGCGGGTGGTTCCACTCTAAGTTGATACACCTTTATACTAATAGCTAGGTTGTGAATGTTTGGTGTGTCTTCATTCGTGTAATAATTGTGATACCTAATAACAAGATCTTGTGGAAGAAGGCTTGTGAAGCTATCCTTATTACCTTGGGGTCAGTCTTGATAATTTTTTTATTATTTTTGCCACTTGCCAATAGAGATAATTTTAAAAATAACTTAAAATTTTCCAAAATCCATCAAACTTTCCAAGTTCTATTATAAAAGTTTGCATCTACTAAAACATCTCAATGATTTTTCCATGCAACCCACCAATTTTGAATTGCATCTCTACACTTTTTCCTGAACATATTGATGCTATTGATTAGCATATCAATTCTTTTGAAAAAAATTATGCTTTTGATTATAAACTTTCTCTCTATCATTTTAAAACCTACACAGTTATGATTTTGCATAAACATTCACTTCTAACTATTATACTATGTCGCTTTTGTGAAATATCAACACTTTAGCTGAGGGTAGTGTACCACTTTTAAAATATGAAAACATGTTTGACTGTTACAATAGATTTTTCAAAAATATTTAGATTTTGATCATTAAAATTTCACATCTAGTTGATCTAGAACTAGAGGCCTCTGACACCACAGACCTTACTGTCCTAATCATTCATTTCCATATCTAATCATAAAAATAATTCCAATGCACATCATCTTCATTTTGGGCTTTAGGATACATACCTATATCCTTGGACAAACAACACCAATCCCATCATAAAACATCAACATATCAACAATCCTATATCAATCAATTATTTTGATAGATCTCTCATCATCATTTATCATTGTCTTGTGAAATTGCTAGCTTAGTTGAATTGTCTCCCCTCTAAGTTTTTCACACACACTATCATCTCTTTTAATTGTACTCAATAGTCTAGTCTAAGTAACAAAATCAACTAATCCTTATCAAACTTTGAGATCTAGCATAATTGTCATATTCTCCATCAAATCAATCCAACACCAATATCTACAACCATCTTTCTTTGTCCAAAGCTAATCAACCTATCCTTAAAATCCATTCTAAGAAAATCCTTCAAACACATTATCATCTTCCATTCACATCTCATGTCCCATAAGGTCACAATTGATTGATTCCTATTACATGATCACAATCTAAGAAGAACATGGAATCACAACCTATCCATTAAAATGTCACCACTACACACACTAGCACTTCAAACATTATAATGACTATGGGTATTGTTTGAGAAGACAATGTAAAATCTATTAGTTATTTAATACCAAAAAAATATCACACGCCAACAACTACAACAATCCTAACAATCACAACACTTCCAACCACCACCATCATAACAACCATAACAATCCTATCAATCACAAAAATTCCAATGACCATCATCTCAACAACTACAACAATTACAACAACCACCATCAAAACAATCACAAAAAGATCCTAATTATGTTCTTATCAAAGATATAAATCACATTATGGAGGGTTTTAACGAAGACCAAATTTTGGAGATGTAACAAGACCCTTATATAGCTAGAGGGCTTGATGTTATCTAAGAAATGGATCCCAACATGTACTTTCTCAAACTAGCACAACAAGGTGCTAAGTCCCTTAATTTCAATGTCAATGTACTTAGGGAACAAGCTCAAAAAAATGGCACGACAACTTAGGTTTTTTCAAATGATAACACACATATAGTATAAAATTTCATTGAACAAATACCTACGCCTTTCATGCCAAATATTCCTAGTCAACCCACAATACCATGATATGACATTGACACTATACCATTTTCTACACAATTTGTGAGTCCATTTTACCAAAAGAAAATCTTGGGTGATCAAACAATCCCACCATCAATAAACACAAACATTCCATCTTCTTCATCATACATGACAATTTTGATAAACTAAAACTATGTGAACAATACATTCACAACGACAACTCCCACACCTCATATACATCCTAATATGGAAAATGTAATAAGAAAATTAAATCATTCAAATTTCTCGAGTCAATCTCTTGGTTCTCAAAAAAATTCTCAACATCAAAACATTCAACCTATCGATCAACCACAAATATCACAAACCCCATAACAAATCTTAAAAGAAAACGCTCAATACTAACAATAACAACCTATCCATCAACTAAAAATCTCACAAACACCATAAAAAATATTGAAACAAAGCCATCAATACAAACAAAAATATATCATCCATCAACAAAATATCCCTCAATGAATCCCTAAAAAAATCCTACAACAAATCCTTCAACAAATCCCACAAAAAATCTCTCAGTACATCCCTCAATAACAGATCCCCAAACCTCAAACTAACCCTCAACAAAAAATAAATCATACAACACTTCACAAAACCAAAACCCATTGTGCAACCCTTCATTCATAACATCACATAACACATACCTTTCACTAGACCAAACATTAAACAATCCCAACAATGATTTGACATCACAAATTAAAAATCTAAATCAAAAAGTCAATGACATAAAATTGGGGCACTTAAAGAA